>JAMKCH010002446.1:0-59568 GCA_023653785.1 Ophioderma brevispina
ATTTTACTGTATTCGGTTGTGTGTATACTTAGGTCAGTGTACCCGGAATTGTGTTACTACACATGCGGGAATTGCCATGGGTGGTGTCGGTGACTTGTCAATAGAATCTACTATACAGGCTTCAATAGAGAGGTTTTGTTTGTGCATACCCCGATTAAAGGGCGCGCACGCTAAAAACCTTATCAAAAAAACTTACTGAATATGCGTGTCCATCTTGCCACAACATGGCTGGCTAGTGAATACTGGTCTATAAATCATGGAAATGCTAATAATAAAGGTGAGCCCTCATGTCGGACTTTGGAAGGTGCTAAAAGGCAATCAGCTGGACCGTAATCCACCGGTATTTATTATTAAAAACTTCCAATTCCATCATTACAACTTCAGACTAGGAAGATTATGATCAGACGGTCCTCATGGGGAAACTGAATCACTTGTCAACACAATTCGACTAGGGAGGGGTTTCATTGCATTCTGAATTGAAATGAACAGTGGTATTCATGACATCAAAATTAACTGGGATATTTGTAAGGGCTGCGCTCGCTAACGCCCAAAATATAATCTCCTGGCATCGATCGCCATCACTAATGAACTCTTGAAGAACGGTGGTTGGTGATTCTTGAATGGGTCTGCTCACCTGCTCCTTATTTAATAACATTATGAATTGAATTAAAAGTTATAGTGAAATGGAATCACAGCATTATTGTTCCAATTTTAAGAAAGGGGATCGCAGGGACCTTAATAACTATAGGGGAATTTCTCTAACTTCATGCGTTGCAAAGGTTTGCAACAAAATTGTTGCACTGACGTTTCTACTTATTAGAAGAAAACGATTACACACTTTCGGAGGTCCAGGGAGGTTTCAGGCCATCATATCGCTGTTGGATCATTTTTACCTTAAAAATATTCCTCCTGCGGTAGCGAAGGTTAAAAAAACCACTCTAGACTTCGGGAATTTCCGAAAAAGGGGGGGGGGTGGCGGTCGATAAAGTGATGGATGGGATTGGAGAGAAGGGCTAAGTGAGCAGCGTGGAATATTGGTTTTTGAAAGGGTTTGTCGCTGATGGAGGATGCTGGATTGTTTATATGATAATGTTAAGCGCATGGTAAATTTGGGGACTTAGAAATGATCTTTTTGATGTGTGCTGAACGTGGCAAGCAAGGCTGTGTTTCTCTCCTGGTCTTTTTGTATTTTCATGAACGAGTTTACAAAACTTCTTAGGGATCACGATATTGGTGTTGTACTGATTTGCGATTCTCTTATTCTTCCAGTGAAGCGCCAACGTCCTATTTGAAGACTCTGCACAATTGGGGTGTTGGTGCGGGCAATTTAGTTCTTACTGGAAGAGGGCTTCTTGAGGCTTCTGGTGGTTGTGGAGGGGCCTATGTACAATTTGGTGGTTCATGTTTAATTGTGGCACCACTATCAACGTATACTACTGTGTTTGACTATTCAGAAAAACGCTGTTGCCATTTTTTTCTGTTGACCGTTGAGTGGCCTTGACACAAGGTCAAAGGTCAAATGGTCATACATCGTCCAAAGTAAAATCGACTTTGGTACCAAATGTGGCAAATTTTTCACAAGGAATCTTGTATATCGATATTTATTTTTTTTTATTTTGGCCTTTTCGTTTATCTGTAAGATCAAAACCTAATTAGAGACATAATATGCATACAATTCCCTTTATGTACGGCCCATTCCTTTTGTTTTTTCCCAAAAAAAAAGTCAAGAGTTAGGGCCCTCAAGTTTCTTGCACCATGTAGTCATCTGTAGACACTCTACCTGCTTAATGTAGAATGACCCCTACACTATCCCCCATTATTTTCTTGCTATTAGCCTAATATACCCACCGGGTAAGTAAAAGTCCACCAATTTGTTTGTAAATGTGCAGAAGAAATGATCGATGTAGTCCCTATACCAAATCCAATGGAACGGAATCGTCGTTAATTACCATGAATAACCACGATTCGCACTTCAGAGACAAAAGTTAATATATTATCATTATCTCAAGTCACTGTATGATGTTTTCATTTTTTAACCCTCGATCCCATCCAATGACCCTGGATAGTCTCGTCCAAAGCAGAGTCAAGTTAGTCACCCCTATAATCGGGGGGGGGGGGTACTCAGGTTGGTTTGGGTAGGGACAGCACCCATAGCTACCACCATTTTTTTTGCCAAAAAATTGACCCATAGCTTTACCAGAGATGCAAATGTTGGCTAAATTTAATATGCAAATTTATTTGCCTTTTTTCCTCAAATGTGGACATTTGTACTTCAGAATTGAGAAAATTTTGAACTAATTTTCCCACAATTTTTAGAAAAATTGGGTTCCGATTGAGAAAATATTGAAAATGACCCTTTTCATATACAGAAAATTGACATGGAAAAAAGGGTCCTTGATTATACGAAGGTAAAAATGAGACCTGATGTCGTATGGCAAGTCCCCGTCATTTGTGTTGAGAATCCCTCCTCCTGCATATCCCCACCCCATTCATCACAGCTGCTATTTGACTGACCATTTGTTTGGTAAACCAAATTATTTACACCGTTTGTAAAAAAAGTGCAGACAACATTGTGATTCTCTTCATAATTTGTATATGCTTGTATCCTTTTCAACCATAAACCCTGAATAGTCTATAGCAAGATAGTTGAGTCCATCCCCCATATATAGCTGCTATTAATGCCCCATGGTTAAGTAACTGAATTGTGTTACATAGTTAGTAAAATTGTTCCCCACAAATTGTGTTGTTTCCATAAAAACTGTGCCAGACCAGGAAACATTGTTACTCTGCTGTCCACTGGCTTGCTGTCCACTGTTATATTCTTGTTTCAGGCCATCGTCCACAAATTTTTTTAAGGGTTTAACAACCTTGTTATCTCAATTTAGCTTCTTTTCTTTGATGACCTGTTTTTCCATTGAACATTGCTCAATTATTTTCCTTGTGTATATAGTGGTGTGCAATTTAATCATGGCCAAGTAATGATCTAATTGTTACAGAACCTAATTCAAAATCATAACCTTAGCTTATAAGTTTTGTTCATTACTTGGGCACTGTCAGTAGGGAGAATGGGGAATATCCTGAGATCAGCACAGGTGGCCGTCACACCCCCCCTCACACACACACCACAAAATCCCCAAAAGGGGCAAAAGGCACCTATTTGTTTTGATTTTTGTCCATCCAAAATGGTCAAAGTGTGAGAAGATTTGACAAGAAAGGCCACTTTTAGTGATGATATGTTCAAAAGTTCATTTTTATGGGGATTGATTCTTGACTTTTACCAAAAATCCACCATTTTCAAAGTCCCAGCATGCACCACCCCCTAAAACAAGGATTTAAAAAAGTACCGTAACCAAGTACGATTAATTCTGATTGGTCTAAAAGGCAGCCCCTAAACAATAGGTAGTTATATCCTACCCTTATTATAAGTTTGCATATTTGACCCTAGCACGTAGAAATTTGTGTCTTTGTAGGCTTACTGAATAGCTCATGTACACAAAATGAGCCGAATACGATACAAACTCGAAAAGTTCCAAAAAATCGGTCCACTAATGTAAGTTCCACGTCCGGTTCAGTGTAAAAGTAACACCTTTTTTCAAGATTTCATCAGTGTTTTGCTACCCTTTGACGTATGTATCGGTGCACAATCCTTAAATATACCTTTTTACGTTTTCATTGGTCGCAATGATATCCCCTTATCATGACAGTGACCATCCCCCTCCTCCGGGCCTGGATGCAAACAGAATTTTCAAATTCACACTTGCTGAGACTGAAAAGCTAACTAGAAACCCATCAGCTTTTGTCTCTGTAGTACTAATCGTGGTTGTTTCACTGTTTTAACAACAATTCATTCCAGAGATTTGGTTTAACCCTCGTCGTAACCAAGGGGGGTTTTACCCCCCCAGTGAACTTTGCTCCGGTGCGCTAAAATGCCAAAAGCTTTCATAAAAGCTTTATGGGTAATCGTTCACTCATCCTTTCTGGACATTTTAGCGAAAAAAATGTGACGGTAGCACCTCAACCGGGGTTAGGGTATGCCTTTCAAAGTCGAAGGAGTGGGGGGGGGGGGGGTTTTTGCCACCTACAATATTTTTATGGACATTTTTGAAAATATTATGCAACAGTAGGCTCTAAAACTCTATGTTGTATGTAAACTAGCATGCCATCATGAGGCTGAACCCGCATAAGGTCCGATATTCCCCTACGAGTTTTAGTGCAAATTGGATTTTTTCGCCTCTTTTATATGAAAATGCCAATTTGTGTCGGCACAATGACTTTTGACGTCATTTTGACGACCATACTAGGTAGTTTGTACTTGTTTTGGTATCAATGGAAAAGGAGGACCATAACTATCGCACGGGTATCAAATCATAAAGTATCGGGTGCTTTATAACGAATTCGCCGAGGTGTGGTAGACGAGGTAATACTAAACATCAACCATTTTCTCTTGTACATTTTATGAAACAACTTGGTTTCCCTAGCCATAGGCATTAATAGGCAAGGTATAATGGGGTTGTGAAGAGTTCACTATACATTGTGCAACAACATGATGCCAACCTCTTGCTTTGAACAGGACCACCCACTGGGGTCTGAATAAGGCATTTATCCAATTATTGTCTCTAATTACTTATTTGCATATACCAAGAAAACAGAAGCTCAAATCACAAAATAAATATCATACACAATATTTCGCTTGTTAAATTTTGGCCACTTTTGATACCAAGGTTCAATATACTTGGAGGACATGTCTACCATTTGAACCTTTGACCTCGTGTCAGGGTCACTAAGGTAACGGAAAAAAATGGCAACCTCGTTTTTCTGAAGTCAGACCCAGAAGTAAAATACATTTATAATGGTTGGCCAACAATTAACATGCACCTTCATAAAATCACTCTCTGGAGAACAGGCCCCTCCACTAGTTGGTGCATGAACTATATTCTCAGGCAAGATTATTCCACTGGCGGGTAAGTACTGGGAAGAAACTAATTGTGGTGGTAAGTCAGCAGATCAAAGGGACATGTTATGCAAGTGGTGTTTCGCGGCGCTTTTTGTGTTGTGTGATGTTTTTGAAGAGAGTGGGCTCAATGCGCACCATGGTCATGGTGGATCTTGTAAAACGGGGAGTCTTGACTGCTTACGACTAGTTCCAAGGTTGGCCAGTTTGATGTCCTTGTCTTGAGCTGGCAGTTACAACAACCGGTCGTTGCGACTGTATAACTTATGAGATTAAGCGAGATGGCTCGTCGTTGGATCATTTCGACTTTGTTGATAAGATTTTTTGTGTATGGGTCCCCACACTGAGCTGCTATACCCAATACCGGACGTACGGGCTTTTGTAGGCATGGATTTGATGGCACTATTCCTGAATGTTAATGTTTGGTCGTAAAAGCCAGGGTGCTGTTTTGCTTTGGCAACAACTTTGTTACCTGTTTGTCCCATCGTAGTTCATCAGAGATGGGTAAGTCCAAGATAGTTGATGCTAGAGACAGGTTAAGGATGGTGCCAGCATAATGTAATGTAGAAGACCAGGGTTTTCTTCCTTGAGATGGTGATACTTCACGCTTTTCAGGGTGGAACTTTCATCATCCATTTGCTTCCATTCGAGCAAGTTTGTTAAAGTCCTCCTGGAGTATGGCGTCATCTTGGTTGCGTACTGCCCATGTACATCATAGTATCATCTGCAAAGAAGGCTGGGTTGTAGATGCCAGCCTCTCTGCATAATCATTATTATTATAAAAACAGCAAGGTCCTAGCACTGATTCCCTGGGGGACACCGGACTAGACGCGGACTTTGTCAATGAGAACCCCTCGACTCCACCGACCTGTGTTACGATTTTGAGGAAACCGGCAATCCAGCTTTGATTCCTCCAGTAATGCCATACCATTTCAACTTTTTTTCAACAAGGCGCTGTGACCACCCTTGTCAAAAGCTTTAGAAAAGTCGAGGACACAGGAATATCAGATTGGAGGCCTTTTCTCCCTCCATGTTGTTTGCCACACAATCATTAACAAATTAAGAACAGTCTTTGGGTTTCACAATGATCGCGATCAGGAAGCCATGCTGAATTGAATAGAAGGATGTTGTGTTGGCGGTCATTGCTTCTCCTACTACTAGCATTGATTGCTCCTCAACCCCCCCCCTTTTTTTTTATTGAGGAATGCCTCAGACTTATCGGTCGATAGTTGCATGATCATATTTTTGACCTTTCTTGTAAATTGGTTCCACCTTTGCATGACTCCGTCTGGATGGCACACAGCATTCTTTTCACAGAGATTTGATGAAGTGCGGGTTAGTGGGTCAACTACAATGTCAGCCAGTTCTTTGAGCACTCTTGGACTACTAATGCAGTCTGGACCAGCCGCCTTCCCAGGTTGGAGATTTTTAAGCAGCTTTTCAACACCTGGAGTTGTTATGTTTATCTGGGGTACGATGGATAAGAATTGGTTTTTGTTTCAGAGATAATCTGGAAGTCGGTTTTCTTTGGTAACAACTGCATGAAACTGGTTGGTTGAAGCTTCAGCTTTCAGCTTGGCATCTGTCTCCAGTCTACCGTCAACTTCAGATTAGAAAATGTGCTGAGAGTCTGATCGTCTAATGCTTGACACCAGTCCAAAACCAGTTTTCATGCCACTGTATTCAGTGTAGTCACCATTAGTAGTGGATCCATGGGTGGCATAATTGAGGGAACCGTACTCAAGATACACTAAAGGTTTTAGAAGTGTTTTTGGACAATTCGCGGGTGCTGATTCCAATATGCACCATGCAAATTGTCAAGGTTGGTGGAAAGTGGATTTTAAAGGGGCATTACCCCGATTTTCCTGATTTTTTTTTTTAAATATATTTAATTTAATCAATTTCCAATGAGAACAATGTCATGGATGAGAAATGTTTTAAGAAGTGTTTTTGTCAATTTTTAGTTTGTTGATTTCAGATAGAATACCATACAAATCCCCATTGGTGGAAAGTGAATTTTAAAGGGGATTACCCATTGTCCTTATTTTTTTAAATAGCAGTATCAAACCTTGCCAAGATCCACTAATAGACTTTAGTTTTTAGGAGTGTTTTAGGTGAATTGAGGGCGTTCATGTGATTATACACCATACAAAATCCAACCCACATTGATTGGAAAGTTGATTTTAAAGGGGAAATCTTAATTTTCCTAGTATTTTTTGAAAAAAAGGATTAGCAAGGTAATAATACTATTTTAGAGCACATAGAGGTCCCCTGGAGGAACGGCTGTCTTGATTCCATGTGCATTAATGTTGTCTAAACCTGGTCTCCAAATATTGGTCCTTTTTATGTGGGAGTTCCCAAGAGGATCCTATGTTTTCATCATTTTCCAGAGAAAAATAATTGTTTTTCAGGTAATTATCATTATTTGTTGGAGCCAAAGTTAATATGAATGAAAGAAAGCTGTCAGAAAACTTGTTTTAGTGTCTCGAGTATTTATTTAAGTTCTTTTAAAGTGGGTTTGGGGTATAAATAGCAATCAAACAATTTCTTTTAGACCATCAAATGGCAGCTTTTTTACAAAAATATTTTAAATTTTTTTGTTGGAACTCCTATTAAAAAGGGACATCCCAGCTTTTTTGGCTCCCCCCCCCCAATTCTGAAGAAATGGTAATCCCCTCGGACAAAACTACCCTCACTTCACCCGCTCATTATCTGTTTTACGTTTGTACATTTTAAAACCATATTTAGACAGGTGAATACGGTTTACTTATTTCAACGAAGTTTAATTCTTTTTCCCGCCTTTTTCGAGACCTTCTCTACAATCATAAATAATTATCTGTTTGAAGAACTAATTCTACAATTATGCCTTTAGAGTAATCATCATTTCGAGACAAGGGCAATATAAAGATAATGATCCAAACAGTGACTTTAATCGCGGGAAGGGGCAACTCCAATTGGGAATTTTTCCCTTCATGCCCCATGAAGCAAGGTAAGTACGGTTTCATTGGGGAATGTTGGTCCCCCCCCCCCCCAATACTCTTGCCCCTGCTGCCTGCTCACTCCCCATCCCCAAATGAAAATCTGTTACACACTGGTAAAAAGGTTTCAAAAGTTCAGCCTGAAAAAAATTGTTCATTTTGGTTGAGTGGGTTCTGCAGATATTGTCCACTAAACAATAACTCAGCAAAACAGACTTGTCCACAGAGCATCATTTTCTTAAAGGTAATGGTCACACAAAGACAGCTCCCGAACCTCAACCTCTACCCGACTACACAAGTCCTCTTTGTTTTCAAAATCGGCTAAGTCCTTGTTTCAAACTTGTCAAAATGTACCAATTTTTCTAATCCCGACGCGCGGATGATTAGTCTCGAGTTTCCTCTCCCCCGTCTTCCCAACGAGACAGGGGATGCTGAACGTCCTAGGCACAGTAGGCGACAGCATCATGAATCAACAAATCAAGCAATGTTTGATTGACGAATGTCCTTGTTCAGTGCCCGATCAGTCGCCGACCTGAACCCTATGTGCCGAGATCGTTTCAAGGTCTTGTGATGTTGGCAACTGCATCAGGGGCAGCTCGAATTAACCACAATAAAACACCGTCTCAGAGGTCTGCGTTTAATGTATCTTGGAGGTAGGGTGTATTCAAAAAAAACGCCTGTCTCTGGTGGAAAAATTGCAGGCGGCATAAAAATTAGATAAGCGAAGGCTTGAGTGGAACGTCCGCCTCATGCTCCAATATACGCCCGACTACCAGGGTCTGATGATTCTGTTATTACATAAACGATAGAGAACCTCGTTATTGGTATACACGACTCGAAGTCCACGAATCGCTCATCGTTACTTGAATCGCTCACATTTACGAAGTTATTTGGTGTTGAATGTTCACAAATCACTCCCGTTCAACGAATGGGACCATTCTTCAAATCGTAACCTTTTGTTGATAAAAATGAGTTAATGGTATTGCAAATTCTTTCATTTCATGTTAACCATTCTTCCAAGTTTTCCTGCATGATATTTATAACAATATTTTAACTCAAACACCCTTCATTTGCTAAATGAACGGGTTTGTTAATATTTTGGGATCAAAAAGTGAGATTCTTACACCATTTTGCTTCTTAGTTTTATTATTGAATACTTTAAATTTGTTTGAAATACTGCCTAAAGTATGTGTGGACTTCATTTCAAATTATGTTGAAAAAATTACAATTTGTAGGAATATAGACAGTAATAACAAAGAATTTTATTGACTTTGGTAGGTCACACACGTGACCAAAAAGAACAACCAGTTTTTATTTACTCGATTTTTTATTCTACTATGAATTTCATATTTGAAAAGCCCCTTTCCAAAACAATTATGTGTATTCTCATTCCATCATGAAATGGACAAGTCTGCATTGTGCTTAAAACCATTTTTTCTGTCTCGTGTCAGAGTCAGAGGCACTGAAATGAAGGTCATTACATTAAACATTTTTACAGTTTCCACCCTTTTCCGCGGTGGTGGGTGGGGGCACCTCAAGATAGGCCCAGGGAAACCCGAGACGCAGTAGGGCGGACGGGAGACTAAGGCTATTAGGGCAGGGGAAAGGGAAGAACTTCGATTGAACGGGGATAAAGGGGTTTCTGTAGACTTGCTGAGGGGACGAGTTAGGTTGGAGGGCAGATAGGATTGTGTGATAGATGAGAGAGAAGGAGAGGGACGTGCGAAGACGAGGGGATGTGGGGTAGGGCGAGGGGGTGTAGGGGTTGTATAGTGTGCGTTAGTAGGGAAGGATGTGAAATGGGATCTGAGTAGTGTGAGTTGTAAATTGTAGAGGGACAGAATAAGTCGGAGGAGTTGTGTGTTAGGTAAAAGGTTATGGGTGTGAGGTATAGATGAGGAGAATAGTGTTGGTAGGAGGCGAGGTTAGGGTGGCGGGGTGGTGTACGGTGGGATCACATGAGTATGGGGGGTGTGTGAGAGGCGTGTGCGACAGGTGTATGGGGTGGGGGTAGATAGGGAGGGGGGGACGTGGGGATAGAGGGGGGATAGTTTTGTGGTAGGTGCGCGGGGATGGCAGCGAGAGGGTCTGGAGGCTAGTTCGGGGGTTATATTAGGGGTGGTAAGATGAAGGGAGGGTAAGAGGTGGGGGAGGGGGGATGGGGAAAGGGGGGGAGGTGGAGGTGAGACAATCCAGAAAAAGCATGGTGAGTTGGGGACGGATGTGGAGAGGAGGCTCTTTTTCTAACTTTTTTTACACAACACCCCCTTTTTTGTGCTGCTGTCTTACTTTTACCCAATAACCCCCTTTTTAAATCTTTCAGATACTCAATAACCCCATTTTCCTTCTTTCCTGGGCAACCCCACCTTTTTTTTCACCAAGTTTTGTTTCCATAAAGTATCCACTTTTTAAACATTTAACATCCAATTTAATTCAAAAATGTGCACATCTAACGCGCACATTTTGAACATTTTATAATTTATGGCAATTTGAAATTCTGGAAGAGACGCACTTCTAATTGAACTTCAGGTTGTTACTTCAATGGTCCCTTCTTTACAGTTTACATACTTTATGACCACCCCCCTCTATTCAGGCTGTGTACGGAATGACCCCTTATTTATTTGGTACATTTTACCTGAAAGGCCCCACTTTCACCTGATGACCGAGACCCATAGGGAGAACCGTCAGTTCAAATAGGCAGTGCCCCGGGACCTTTTTAGACTGAAGATCATGACCTTAAACTTCATACAAGCAAAGCACTCTTTGTTATCACGGTAAAAGAGCGGTACTAAAATGCGGCTTGAAAGACAGAGTCAAGTACTTATGTGAACATTGTCCATTAGAGCTTATAGTTTCTGAAAAGAATTATTAGTGCTACTATTATGCGTACTGATACTGTCATTGTTACAAAGTTTGTTTCACCATCCATGTGTGCAAATAATATTCACACACGTTGGTGCTTTACTTCACTAGCTCTTAAATCGGTTAGTACCCCTTTAATCATTTGCGTACGAGGTTTTTCATACATTTTAATAACAATCAAATTTATATCCTGACCTTAAATGTGAACATTGACATTTTTCTTGAAGATTGCATACTTGTATCGTAAATTAAAAAAGCTATGTTTATCATAAAAATCGGTAGTGTCCTTTAAACAAGAATTCACCACTTTCACCAACTTATCAATTTTGCATTCAGAGGATTGAACTCAGCACCCTCGGAATTGACCTCAAACACCTCGCAGATCTTTTAGTGTATCTTGAGTAGGGCTCAACCTTATTTTGAGCCATTTAGGCTTGATGGATCCGCAAGTACCTCTTTGGGGGTAACAGAACTTCAACATACCGCCAGTATGATCGTTTAGTCTCGTTGGACCTCCTTCTTGAGTCTGAAGAATCTACCTTCATCACGCACTCTGCCATGCTTCTTGCAACGCTTAATGCTTTTATCTCTCAGTCTGATTTTCCGTTTGGTTCGATACTTATCCATGGTCTTGAATCTTTAGATTTGGTACGCCTATGTGGGATGAAGGATTCGATCCCCTTGTAAGACCGTCTCTAAAAGAACCCAAAGCTGTTTTTCTGTTGATGACAATAGTTCAGCAGCTTTTATCTCACACTAATCCCAGAAACATGCTGACGTAAGCCATTCCAGTCACCTTTCTGTAGATTGGTACAAGACGAGGAACTTGCTTTTTACGAGTGGGTTGATGTCAATTCTGTAAACACAGCGCATGGTCAGAGATGCCAGGAAGAACCTTGGTCCTACAGATCTGATGAGGACGGTTTGTATGATCATGTCCAGATTGTTTTCACCCGGTTTGGTTCCTCAACTTGTGTTACACCATTTCCGCAAGGCTGTCACTGAACTTGTAGTGGAAATTTACGTAAGATGTCTTGGGCTTGAGGGTCTTGTTCTTCCAATCCCAGCCAGGATATTGAAATCACCACCGACGAGGATGACTATTTGCTTTACTGGTTGATCTTGGTAAGTGCAGCCATCAATGCTTCTGCACAGCAATGTCACTAACATGTGGCCGGTAGATTCCACCAACGAAGAAAGATCTGCCAACCGGTATATTAATCTTTACGCAAACGATTCATCAATTATTGGATCCTCAAGGATTCTTCACGGCAACTGATTTAGTCACTATTCACAGTCCACAATCCCTCCTCCGCCAGATGTATTTGTGACCCTATCGCGTCGATGAATGGTGAATTGGGAGTTGAAAAATTCAGAATCCGCAACAGAATGTTCATGCCACTTTTCTGTAGCAAATAACATATCTGGCTTGGTATATCTAACAATTGAAGAAAGGTCCCTTCTTGTTCCCCAGGGATTGGCAGTTTACATTGAAGACTCGAAGTGGGCGATGAGTAACAGCTGGTTTTGGTTTAGGTTTTTACATGGTGGATGCTGCCTTAGGCTTGCTGTGAAAGTCATTGGAATTCAAGGAACTGAACTCAGACTGCTGCAATTACTGGCGTCATTGTTTACAAGACAAGAATACTGTTGTTCAGAGCAAAGGCTGTAAGGATCAAAGAGGTTGAACTATAGTTTTTGGGACCGTTACAAACCATGCAAGTCCAAGAGACATAGGATTGGCCGAGGATGTCATACGTAGTGTCTCCAACCGCCTGACAGTTAATATGGTACCAGGTCTCACAGTTTGGTTCTTCACACATAAGTTCTTTCTGGTCCCATGTCACCGGATTCTTTACAAGAGCCACAGAGATAAGCAGTTTTTCACTTTGATCAAATGAATGTTTTACTATCTGTGGTTGTCCCAGGGTACATTCTATATCGCCTGACAGGAGTAAGCATGAAAGAGAGAACTTGTTGTGACAATGATCTAATGGCAAGTTGGTGCAATTCGTAGGCAAATTTATCAAGTTGAGGTATGTTATCCACTTGGTAATATTACTAGAAGTTGGTGGTTCAATGCATGTGTTTAGTTTGCAAGTAATGTGGAATTTTCCCTTCGTTAATTTCAAAGAATTCGTCAATAGTCCCCCAATGATTTGACGAAGCGCAGAATCTAACTGGAAGCCATGCTGGATGAAGCTTGTAGTACACTGGATCAGATTAGCACTTTTTTACTAGATGCGAAGTCGTGATAGGATGATACAAAGTATGAAGTCAGCATATTGGTGAAGAGGGCTGATACAGTAGATCAAGATGGCGACGTTGGGGCAGGCAAGTGTAGACAAATAAGTGTATGACTTGGATCTGGTCAATTGGATTCGACGAAAGCAAGATGGGGGCAATGCGATGAAGAGCTAAGATGTTATATCTGAAATCAAAGCTGTAGGATGAACCAGGACTAACGGTCCCAACTGAGTTTGGGCGTGGCAGAGAACAAAGGATTTTAAACTGGTGTTTATACATGACCTTGATAAAAAGATTCAGTTCGTTTGGTAGCCCATTCTGGGAACGATGTCGTCTTGATTTCAAATAATGATAATTGACTTGCAAAAGATGTTGGATTTAGCTTCCCAATTTGCCAAGAATGAAATTAAACTTTATTTCGATAAATCTAATGTCTTAATCGTTGGTCAGCGCATTAATAAGGAGAAATTATGGAAACTGAGGGAACATTTTATTTCTGAAGTTGATACTTAGAAGTACTTGGTGCTTCATATTCCTAGAAATCATTCCGATGACAGTCCATTGACGACGTCGTTAAGAAGTGTTACACGCTTATTGCGTATTAATTCTATGGATCGCATAGTCTTGACCTTTCAATCGTGTTTACTACGGGGATATCTTCGAAGAACGATTGCCAAGCCAACTATTATTATGCAAGCTCATGTGGGTTACCAGACAACAAGGATATTGATAGATTAGAAGGTCTTCAATCGCAAATGGCGCGCTACATTCTCAGGGCCTCCCGCACCACACCGCGTGAAGCAATGTATGGGAGGCCCTAGGTTGGCAATTTCTAGTTTTCCTTCAGGAAACTTTTAGAGTTCACTTTTTTTCTACGTGTTCTGAATATGGCCATGAATCGCTGCCTAAGCTTTTACTGAACGCCACTTTCAGCTTAGGCCACTCCGCCAGGACTACGAGTCAAATTAAGGTCTACTTCGTTAATGTTATCCACAAAACGACAACACTTGTGGTATGGATCGGGTCGTTAAAAGGCTACGCGGGCGAAGCGCCTCTTAACCCACACTGGCTACACTTTTAAGCATATAAATACATATCTTTACAAAATGGTACACTGACGCCTGTAACAAATCCTCGGTTAGCAGTTTAATGTTGGTAATTAAGAATACCCCGAGTTTAGAAGACTACCTTCTTGAAGTACTGGTTCACGCCGCATGTCTTAAATTTAAATTACGCTCAAACACACTACTCTAGTAGCTCATGGTCGTTTTTGTATGGCAATATATGTCCAGAGCTAAACTCTCTTCAGAAAACCACTAATTGAAGGTCCAGGAACACATTTTTTGGTTGGTAACATAATTTCCTATTCCTCCCCACTTGACGGCGTGGATGATAATCCTACCCCAAAATTCTGTTACCTTGTATGTTCCCCTCCCACCGCTTTTCTTATATGTCACGCCCCTTTTGAGCGAAGTACTACTGACTGTATCTACAGAACAGTGGACCTCGAGCGAGAGACCACTCAAAATGTGCAGAAGGGCCACAATTATGGGGGGTCAGTAAATATATGTTTATATCCAAAATGTCAACGATGTTAAGATCATTTCAAAATGTCAGATTTTAAAAAAAAAAAAAAAAAAATTATGAACTAATTCATAAGGTTTTCATGCCAAAACAGGGAGGGAGTTCACCTTACACCTTGGATTTTGCTCTAACTCGCCTCAGGGATAATTTTTGGGGTAAGAAGGTAGGTCACAAAGAGAAAATTCATGTTCCTTTCGTTCTCAAATGGCAGCGTCAAAATGGGTAATATTAGTGAAAAAAACCGGCATTTTTTAATTGCTGTTATAACAGTGCATTTTAGTCCACAATCAATCAGCTATGTTTGTATTGCACCGAGTTATGACCATTTGGATTATCAGACGGGATAATAAATCAGCATTTTATTGTTACTCCTTTCGTTTTCATGGGGGGGGGGGTCGAAATGGCCCCTTGTAACGTGAAAACTATTATTGTTTTCCATTTTATAGGGACTTAGTTAAGGTTAAGTTAAAGTCCATCAGCAGCAAAGTAAATGCTGATGAAGGTCTTTAATGATATAAAGTATGAACTGCATACTTGTGACCATTAAAACAGGCAAAAATTAAGATCCCCCCGGTATGCATGTAAAAGTCACTAAAATAAGCTGAACTTAAACCGTGTATTTTCATTTTAACGATATTTTTTTTATTTTGTAGGGCCTAATGGCAAGGGTAAAAGCTGCTGAAAAAATCTTTAAATATCTAAATGCACTAACTACATTGCCGGGTTCCTTGAAGAGGCTAAAAAATTCATGACCCTAAAAGTCGGGCCACCTTTTGTGGCTACAATGCCAAAGTCGCTAAATTACCCAATTTTTACGCCGCACTACCATGGCGTAGCCAGGAGGAGGGGCAGGGGAAGTGCCCCCCCCCCACCCACAAACACACACAATTAAATCGAGAAGGGGAGCCAAAAACGGGAAGGAAAAAAGGAGAGCAAGGAGAAAGAAAAAAAAGATGGAAAGAAGAGGAAAGGGGAAGAAGAGGAGAAAGAAGAGAGAAATAGGAAGAAGAGAATGGGCAAAGGAGGGGAAGAGAAAGGTGAGAAGAAGAAACGAGGAAGGGGAATGAGGGAAAAGGGAAACGGGAAAATTTGAGCTCCGAAACACTTAATTTTTCAGCTTCTTAAATGGCAAAACCCAGGACCCTTAGGGAGCTCCGCCCCTGGGACCCCACCCCTCGTACATTAATCATCCCTCATGTAAGACAATTGGGTAATTTAGCGACTTTTTCATGCGGACCGACGAACAAGGTGAGGGGGGGGGGGGGGGCCAACTTTTGGGCATGGAAATCTTTGATATTTTGCTTGTTTATGCAGTTAGTGCTTTTAGATCATTTAAAGACCATTTAGCAGCATTTAACTCGCTATAGATCCCTATAAAATGGATACAAATATATCTGTCCACTTTACGATGGGGCATTTGACCCTCCCATCAATGAAAACGAAAGGAGTAACATTAAACTGATGATTCTATCCCAGTTGAGATCCAAATGGTCAATAGTTTTGTGCAATACAAATGTCATAACTAGCTATAAATGATGGTTTGGGGCAAATACACGGTTATAAGGGCATTTGAAAACTGCCACCGTGTCAGGTATATATTCCTCACGGTCACAAAATTTTACGGGCTGTCTTTTGAGAAAGGAAAAGGAATACTAATTTTATGTTTGTGACCTACCCTTGCTACCCCAAAAATTATCTATGAGGAGAGTTAGAGCAAACTCAAGGTGTATGGTGAACTCCCTTCCCGTTTTGGCATGAAAACCGTATGAATTCATTCATAATGTATAGTGCGCCGATATGTATGGTTATGGTTTTGGTTAATTTAAGTTTTGACAATTATCTTAAAACCTTTGACTTTTGGATATTAAACAAATGTATTACCGACCCCCATAATGTGGCTATTCCGCATATTTTGAGTGGGCTCTTCTCAACCTTCTAGGTCAACGGTTCTGTGATACAGTCAGTAGTACTTCGATCCAAAAGGGGCGTGACCCTCAAAAAGGGGCGTGGCCATTTCAGCATTTTCGGCATCAGTGGGAATTATGGTACCAACCAAATATTGCTCCTGGGCCTTCAATTAGTGGTCCTGAAAGAGTTTAGTTGGACATATAATGATACAAAACCCATTGAGCTACTAGACGTACATGCCGCTTGGGCGTAGAAATCCAAGAATGGACACCAGGGGGTTCGTCCGCGAAACTCGAATCGTTTACATTTATACGGGCATACATGTCATGCCTGAGTGGATCAACTTATCCAAAAGCACTGTGTAAATGGTATGAAAAAGGTTATTATGTAGGACATACGCATGAGTTAGTATTACACGTAGGGTTACGAATGGAGGTTCGCGACACGGACCTGGTAATGATGGGACATGTAAGTTTATGACTAGCGTGTGAGGATGTTTTGTTGTAAAACATTTTCTTTTCACAGGTTCTGCCTTCAAGACTATTAGGAGTCAGATTGAAAGTATAGGCATCTTGAAGGTAATGTCATTGCAAATAATTGTACAGATATCTGGGAGTTATTCATTTCAAGTGATTTAAATGTAAAAATGGTAAGATTAAGCGGGCGCGGAACAGTAGGGGGGTGTGGGAGATACGTCCACCTTCTACCCTAAATATTCGTGACGCCATATAACATGTATTAATATACAACATTTTTGATAAATACTGCAAATCATAATGTGAAACGTGCTTGGAAGGAGAATCTAATCTTATTGTAATTTGACTTGATGTGTACATCTTTCTCCGAGTTAGGATTGTTCCCTGGGATTGTGACTGGGTGGGCACCGTTCTAATGATCTTCGAGACCACTCTTTGGATGTAAATCAAATCCATATGATTTGTTTTTTGGATCGGGAGTTCTAACTGCTCGTAGTGTGCGATCCCTTATGGGATTTTCTTGGATTCTCTTGAGTTTACATTGTCTTCATGATTTTATTCCTATTCTGCACGTCTAACGTTGCTGTTGTTGGTAGTCATGTTTTTTATGATTCTAATAGGCATCACAAGCTAGCACACGGCATGGATTAGCGCACCCTACCTAGAACCTGGAATGTGTCCTCTCAAATTCTTCTCTTTGGGACCTGTGGAGTGCGTTAATCAATTAATGTTATGGCTGTGACAACTTGTATCATTATTTTATACTGTATATAATTTGGAGTACTTAATGTTGTTTTGTTGTTACATTGTAAATTTTTGATGTCTTGGATGGCACTGTTGTAAAAGTGTTATTCCAAAATATAAATAAATATATTAATACATGTTAGGGCCTGGTATCTTGACATAGGTTACACACTGGCAATGCTTCTGTTAGAGTTTTCTCTATGGCCATAACGATCGCAGGACTGGATTCGCAGGCACAAATAAGTGACGTAGGATGTTAAAATGGTCATATGATGTTACAAATATGATGAATAATAATTGTCACGGAACTTAGCGATAACATCCTGACTTTTAACAACAAGGTGCGCAAAAAAAATAAAACATTCGATGCGAGAGCAAGTGTATAGTGTCTCGTGATGCACTGAATAGATTTTACAATTGTCGTACTTGTTTTCACCGCGATACGGGGATTCCATTGCCTTCCCTGTTTTTTTAACCGCGGAGGAGCACTTTGACGTAGATTTTTTTTTTTTTCGGGTTTTTTTTTTTTAAGTGTTTTTTAAAAATAAATTGTTGGAAACTAGTGTTAGTGTTCTAAGCTTAAACCAAGTTATTGATTTGCATTAATAAAGCTTTCGGAAAGATTCGTATACAATGTTTAAAAATCGGTGGAGCTACTCCAAGCGGATGATACTGGTAGAGTATATAGTAGGTGCGAAAATCAGGCACAAATCGGCCACTAGGACTTTTTTATGACGTCTCGTAGAAGTCTAAGGTCAGAAATACCTTTCAAACACAAAAATAAATGAGCCGTGTGCACAAGTGATTGAATTTTATACAATATAACAGATTTTAATGATTGGTAAATGGTCAAGAATTTATATTTCCACACAATTACATATATCAAAATCACACACAATAAGTTAAGATATTATGTCCTCAAGAATGTCCACTCATGTCCACAAGCAGCGTTGTAATTCAACGTTGATATGTTCCTCACAGCGAAGACTTCAAAAAATTACAAGCATTCAAAGTCCGCTTTAATAAATCCTCAGGTAATATATCCATTGGAATCTTCTCATACCTATGATAACTTTTTTGTCCATCAGTTCAGACGACATGTTAAATATCCCTTCCCTCGACGCACTACATTCCACAGTATATCAGTCAAGCAATCGCCACGATTCTATCTGTCCACAATTTGGAATCCTATTGTGAATCCCAGCACTTCGGCTTCAACGACGACAGTAGAATACTTACAGCACTCTGCTCACATGGAATTGAAATATAATAAATCTGGCACCGTGTGGAGCATAAATCTACCATTATTGTAGATAAAATAGCTATACCATACTGTATGCTGATTACCACTGCTGGCCTCAGTCCCTTCCATTGAACAGGTATTTTTAACTACTTGCGGCTAGATTCCCCTTTCTAACATATCATTACAACTCATCATCATGCCGTAAACACAACCAGCACTGTCAAATCAGATGTCACAAAAATTACATCACCACCTCACAGTATAACTCCATGGGGGATTACCTAGATTCTGCAATGTTTTGATCTTACAGCATAACATTGACGCAGTTCCTAAGGTTTAGCACTTCTTGCGGAATGCCCAATCACTGTCTAAGTTGTCAACAACAGGTGCATCTTGCAAAAACATATTCCCCTTTCTTCTCTTTATAGAAACAAAGTACTTTTCTGTTAAATCTTTTCTCAAATAAAATGAGAAAATAATAGTTTTAAAAGTTTAATCAGAAAAATGGAGGCTATAGAACACTATTTTAACCATACTCAAACCATACACTATTTGAAAAAAAACCACTAGCCATAGCTTATAGGGTTTGAGCTTTCACAGACTTCATAATTCTAGCTGTTATCAAGGGTCTATGCCAGGGAGAGAATTTTATCTCTATCGTGTCAATGCGTGAAATTTACGCCGTCTTCAAATTGTCCAAATCTATGGTGTAAGTAAACGACCTCTTTCGTGTTAAGAATCGCGGTGTGTTAATTTAGTTTTTTATTGGTTTTATTCAGACTTTGAATAATTTGTAGTTAATAATTTGTTAATTAAATAATTTCATGTTTTTGTCGCGAAAGTTGTATGTGGATCAGAACCTTGCCGAGTGCATTATCCTAGATAATTGCTCTTGACCGTATGGGTCCGTGCAGGCCGCCTCGACCCTTCGGCTCTCTGGCTGCCTGCCGGACCCATACGGTCCGAGCAATTAGCTAGAATAATGCACTGGGCGCGGTCTTATCCTTATCATAAAACCCGGTTAAAGTCGTCCCTGATATTGATTACCGATTGATATAGGCAATCAACCTGTGCCCACTGACTTATGACACGTCATTAGGTGTGGGTCAGTCAATTTCTGCTCAATGGTGACCCCGAGGTTGAATTTTGCATATTGTTCTTTAATTCCGTTATTGCCCAGATACCATGTTTTAGTGGTGTCTATTCTTTTGCCGATGACAAGGACGTTAGATTTATCGTAATTAAAATTAAGTTTTAATTTATCTGCAAATTCGCTGGCAACATTAAGCCACTATCAGTCATTTTTTTCAAAATCAAAATGCCCATTTTGTCTCTAATTGCTAGGTTAGGTCATATCAAACCTGTATATTACTATTATTGTGAAAAAAACAGACACTGAGCATTTTAAAGCGGTCCTGAATTGATGCCATTTACGACTGTTTTGCGCCGCTAAAAAAGGTCGGATCCGACTTTGATTAGTAAACAAAGCCATATTAAAAATCATCATTTTTCTTGACAAATACGGCGCCGTTAGCTTACGCCACTACAGGGGTTCTTTACTACAACAATTTCAACCAACATGTGCAAAAACATGGCACTTTGATGAAAAATAGGGGGCGCTGTTTGTTTAGTATTTTGAAAAAAATCGCTGTGGATGTGGCTTTAAGTAAGTCGGTTAAGTCCCTTTCACATCACCATAAAGAACACATCATCCGACACGGAACGAATAGAACATTCCCTATTGATTTTCCGAATATAGGCTGTGCCCAATCTTTTCCTTATCTACGAGCAAGTCGTTGATAATATTCCGTCACTGCTAAGAAGTAGCGGAAGGGAGAGACGATCCTCAAGCCTCTGAACATGTACATATGGCCTCCAGGGCATTTCCATATGGAAACATTACCCGCGTGGTCGTTCGTTTGACGGCTTTTCAAGGAAAGGCTGTTGGAGGAGCACTACACTGTATTTAAAAATATGCTTGCTTACATGTTCCAGTATGCAAGTCCTGTCATCGATGGTTGCGTTCACTGTGTGTGCGTGTGTGTGGGTGGGGGGAGTTGTGCCTTCCCTTTCGTTCTCTCACTTACTTGATGGCTCCCAGAACCTTCAACCATTTGGTTCAAGGTAGTAGCCGAATTCTTGAGAAGGGGATGGACAATCGTCATCGACCTGTGGGCTGTCTTTCTGCCGTAGTGACGCCGACTACCTTTGGTCAGGAGGGACGGTGGTTCTGTTGCTGAGAAAATATGTGGTGACATACATACGAAAGGGTGTAGGAGTCTTTTTTCGGCTGCTCAGTGGTTCCGAGTTTGGGACATCCGGCTGCTCGCCTCACATTTTCGGAGTGGGAAATTTGTTGGCCGATGTCTCTCCCTCCCGGGAAGGTCCCCAATCCCACCAACCCATCAGAAGTCAAAGGGTCCATCGTGAGCGCCGGCGGGTTTCCTGCCGCACAATCTTCTCTATGGTGGACCGTCCACACGTTGACCTGTTCGCCTCAGCCGTTAATCATCACCTTCTGAAATATTACTCTTGGGACCCCGATCCCTGGGCGAAGACGGTCGTCAATGGCTGCAGGACTGTTCGTAACTGGTACCTATGCTTTTTCCCCAGTCGCCATGATACCGATAGTTCTCGAGAAAGTGCTCTCTCTCAAGATTTACCTGGTCCTGCTGGTAGCCCAATATGGGCACGGCAGCTGTGGTTTCCAAGGCTGCTAATCTGTTGGGAGAGAACCGAAATCTCCCATAGTGCGGGGCCTCGGTAAGTAGGTCCGTCAAGCCGACCCTTCATACCAGATTCACAGAGACGCTCTGAACCCGTCTGTTCTGGGTGCATTTTTTCACAGACTCTATACTCAGGTGAGACTTTCTGAACAGTCTGCCGCGCTCCCGAATCACAAAGATATCTTATGATTTTCTTTGATCTCGACTCCGACCTTACCATGCTGATATGCTGATAAAGATCGAATCCTACTTGTGCAGATTGCCGATTTCCTCACAGAGGTCTTTCACGGGGGAAAGAGTCCTAACTCTCCGGGGTTACCGAACAGCCTTAGGCCAGACCCAACCGAGCTTGGGTGATGTCATGACAGTTTTCCTCCATCGCCCTCTTGGAAATGGTGATTTTTTCACACGCGTTCCCTGGTTTCGTAGCCTTGTTCCAGATTGGGATTTGCCACTGGTCTTTCATTCTGGTGTCGAAGAGTTAGAACCTATCTGAGAGCTTAGTCCTTTTCTTTCTGCAATTTCCAATATGACTGCTTTCTTAGTGGCTCTTGATAGGGGGTTCGGAGTGTCATGCCTTGTCTACGGACAAGACCACCTCCGCATTGAGGACGAAGGGGTCCTCTATTCTTCTTCGAGCAGTCTTTTTTGGGCGAAGAATCAGACTCTTTTACAACCGAAACCTGTATGTGTTGCCACATCTCATCTCACCAGAGTTGTCTGCCGGTCAGAGAAACCTTGGTTCCAGTTAGGACCCTTGAGCGGTAATGTCTTCGTAATGTTTGCGCATTAAAACTATTTATCTCTAATGTGCCACCACCTTGACCGCATCATCCGTAAGCCAAGAAAAATACCATGATTCAGTTGACTGGCTCTTGTCATAGCACATGATATTCAATCTCAAGCTTCCTCCTGGGAATTCTATAAAGAGGCCTTCATCCCAGGCATTTTGGACAACGCCAGTTGCAGTTCTGCTTCCACCTTTCACAAGCCTATTTCGAAAAATATGATGTCCAAGCAGAGAGTGTTTGCTATCCAGCCCTCCCCCTTGGGCGGCCATCCTAGTAGCAGCTAGAACCCAGAGCATTAGGTTGTACAGGATGGATCATTAGGAGTTGTGTTGGCAGTAGCTACCTTCTTCTAACAAATCTACCAACCCATTCCACGACCGTTGAAGTCAATGGATTCTGTGTAAAAGTAAGGTCATGGAAGTAAGCTATTGCTAATGCCAGTGTCTTCCCTTCTCAGATTGAAGAGGGGCGATACAACTATGGTACCCTAGTTACTGCCGTCCCGCAATTTGTCTCCACCATCAGGTCGTTGAGGTTTGTCCCTGTGGTTTTGGTGGCGAAACCTTTTCTCGGGGAAGGGGCAAATCGATGCGCCGCGCGATGCGGGTCAATGCGGTCCCGACGATTTTCGGGATTGCTTTATTTTAACAGTGGTAAGGGGGTTTCTGATGTGCCCAATGAGACATAATTATGTGCAGATTTTTTTGCATAATATCCAGAATTGCCAAAGCCCTATACAGTCCGCTGGATTCTAGGGGTGATAAATTGGATTATCAATTGACCAGAAGGTAACTGCTTCCAGATTAACTGGTCAGTTTGGTTTTTGGAGCTGGATCAGCTTCTTCTTGGCGTTTTGGTGTTTGGTGGAGCAACCTCACTGCATTGTTGGGGTTTCAGAATGTGATTCTATTTAATAATGGTCTTCGGAGGGCAACCATCCTGCTTCGGCAGGCCATAACCTCATCCTTTGGATCAATTGGGCAGCTAGAAAATACATTATCTAGACACCCGAAGTTGTCTTTTTGTTTTGTTTAAATGTAAAAAAAGTTTAAATTTTCTCTTTACAAGAGTGAATTCCGAGAACAGTGAATACCACGGTAACAAGCTATCAATTGACCTTTACATGAACCTTAAAATACCCCAATCTTGATTGAAATCAAATGGGAAGCCTGTCAAGCTGAAAATCTTCAAATTACACTTGAAATAGTGTTCAGGTTGTCCTAGTTGGCAAAGATATACATTTTCGAAATTCTAAGTCTTATATGTGTTTCTATAGGCTAAAGCCTCTGGCACTCACAACCCACCCCAGCTTAAAGGCAACAAGCAGCTTCGTGATAGTTGGGGAACCCAAACTCACATCTGATGGATGAAAATCCCTAAAGTAGCCTGCAGATTCATAGCCTGCTGGGCCCTTTTATGCAAAAGGGCTTACTGATTATGCCCTTTTTGCCTTGAAAGGTCCACCCTGCAAACCACTGCATTATGGGATACATTTTGTCTTTTTAAATGTGAGCCTATAATGCTAAAAATTTTTTTACAAAATATTTATCCCCTAATGCATTGTTTTTTGCAGGAAACAACCCTTTCAAGGCAAAAGGTGTAACACGAGTTACGCCCTTTTTCCATGGCAACTAGCGTACTACAAGCCTAATTTTGATTTTTAGAACTGTAGGTCCTACCTATCTCGCCAGTATAAAATTGCCAAATTCCTCTGGGGGAACAGGTTCAAATGACGTCATCAAATGGCGGCCATTTTTGTGTATATTTGGTAATTAAACTTTAGTGCATGACACAATTAAGGCTTATTTTAGGTTTTTAATTATGTTGTTGGCATTTCTACAGTTTGTATACGCGCGAATAAATTGTGTACCAAAATCGTACTAACATTATCCAGTATGATGACGTCATAATTGCGTGGGGCCAGCAAAAAAGTGTGTATTTCCATATACACACCAATAGGCGGAAAATTCAATGTTGCACGAAAATATCAATTTTCAAGCATTATACAGGTGTTTCGTGCTATATGTCTGCAGAACATTTTCAAAAATTATATACCGTATTCAATAACTGGCACGACCCCCCCTTGACTTTGAAGGCGGGTTCTTCACATTTTTCATGACACTTTTTAATTCATACACATAACCTTTGACCCAAAAATTGTTTTTTAAGATTTTTATGATATTTTTTAGATTTGCTCTCCTAAGGAAAGTTTCGTGGGGTAGATGGTACAGGGATTGTAACCTCCAGAATGTCTGTATATTAATACCTGATAATACCTATACATATTGGCTGGCAACACCTTAATCTTCGTCTTCTGGGGGGGGGGGGTGCGTACCAACCCACCAGTGAATTTTTTGCTCCGGTTCGGCTGAATATGCCAAAAAAGCTTGGTCATAAAAGCTCCCGGTATCATTTTTTCATCATTTCCGGTCATGTAGCGAAAAATGACGGTAAGCACCTGCCCGGGTTAGGGTATGCTCTAATGTGTGTTTGAGTGTGTAAAACTGGCCAATTGCCATCATTTAGAGCTGAAAACCGCATAAAATCCGATACTTCTACGTTTTTAGCGCAAAATCGGATTTTCGGCTATTTCTGTGGAAAATGCCAATATTGCCGACTCGCAGCCTTTGTGACGTCCAGTGGATGACATACTAGTAATGTTAGTACTTATTTTGGTGTCATGGAAAAGAGGACCATATCTACCACTGTTTCAATAGGAGCTTGGGTGGTTATAACGAATTCTTGGTAAAACGTGTTACAAAAAGGCTTGGTAAGACGAGGCTAACATCGACTTTGATAGCAAACCCTAACACCGACGAAGGCGGCACGCTCACCTTTTTTCTGCTAAAATACCCCGGAGGAATGTCCCAACAATAACTGGAAGCTTTTGAAGATAGGTTTTGATTTGTCAAACCTAAGTACAGGCCCATTGGGGAGGGGGGGCGTGGTAAAATATAATACCCCTCCGCCCATCCCCCCCCCGGACGACGAAGGTGAATGTCGTATTGCCAAGGTCGAGTGAAAATTTCACTCTTGTAAGTGTAAAACACGCCAGATGAGTTGATTTTACTATAACAGAGTAAAACTCACTCAAAATGACGAATTTCCATTAGTTTGAGGAGTTATATAATTACAACTCCTTTGAGGAGTTAACGAATCAAGACAACACTAAAACAAGTGGAAATCCACTCTTTATGGAGTGATTTTCACTCTTTTGAAGTGGAAATTCCCTCTTTAAAGTACAAAACCACTTATTTTACAGTATTAACAAGAGTTTCACTCTTTTGTGTGGATTTGAAATTTCACTCATTTATTTAAGATGCCGATGGGGTGCGGGACCTCGCAAAAAAAAGCGAACCGTTTTGAAAATAAACCTGAACCCCAATGGTCCTTTTTTGGAATTTTGAAGATTACATTGACTTCATCAAAATGAATGTTTTGTTAAATTCTCTAAATTTCTCTATATACAAAAATATCAGCAAAATGCATCTTTTGGTCGATCCCTTTGGTGAAATTTCATGTTGACCATATCCACCCCTCCCCCTCGCATGTGAACCTAGCTAGATCTAGCAGTGCAGTACCCGTCCAATTACGGCATATAATTATTATTCTCAAAATACTGGAAATATGGGTCTGTATTTACATACAGACCAAAATTATCCTCTGATTGTTATCGAATGTATGCCCAGTAAAACGTTATGAGTCCCTTTTAAACCTTTTCAGTGCTTTCATACCATCTATATCCCAAACGTTCTTTCTGGGAATGACACCTACGCTGACATCACAGCAAAAGAATATGGTAACATTATTTTTCTTGTTATATTCTAGGAGCAATTTTTTCCCCCTAAACATGGGCAGGGATCTGCTCCTGATTTTTTGAAAAGTGGAAAAAATTGCTGTTAAGGGACGTTAGGATAAAATTAATATACAAAAGTAAGAAACCAAGAACTATTGCAAATAAAATATTAAGATAACCTTAAAGTTAACTAAAGGGTAGTTAGTGGTATGCAGAGAAATCTGATACACTATAAGTAGTTCCTCAAGGTACCCTTGGGGTGCTTTTACTTAAAGATTCCTTATAATAACAAAAGACTCTGAAAAAATGTAATGCAACAAAACTTTACTAAGTATTTGTCTTTGAATATGTGAAATCAACCACTTAAACATTTCTGTCTTAAACATAGAAGTATGACTGATATTAAGACAAAATACTGGAATTGGGAGGAGTTAAACGAAGTCAAGGAACAACACGAAAACAAGGGTAATCCACTCTTGTTGATTGATTGCACTCTTTTTGAGTGGAAATTCCCTTTAAAGTACAAACCACCCTCATTTTGCAGTATTTTAACAAGAGTTTCACTCTTTTGTGGAGTGAATTTTCACTCATTTACTGTTAGAGAGTGCTGGATGGTGGGACCTCGCAAAAAAAAAGCGCACATTTTGTAAAATAAACCTAACCCCAGATGGTCTTTTTGGGCTGTTTGCGCACCCCTTCATCAAAATGAATTTTTTGTTAAATTTCTCTAAATTTCTCTATATAAAAAATATCAGCAAAAGTGCAGCTTTGTCGATCCCTTTTGTTAAATTTTTCATGTGGCCACTCATCCCACCCCCTCCCCCTCGCATGTGAACCTAGCTATATAGCAGGTGCAGGTATACCCGTCCAATTACGGCATGCCATAATTCGTTATTCTTCAACATATGAAATAATGGGTCTTATTTTAAATTAACAGACCAAAATTATCCGCTATTGTTATAGAATATATGCCATTAAAACGTTATGAGTCCCTTATTCAACCTTTTCAGGCTTTCATACCATCTATATCCCTATGCCTCTTTCCGAGAATGGCTACCAACCCGACGATCACAGCAAAAAGAGGTCAACTTATTTTTCTTGTTAGGATCTGGAGCAATTTTCCCCAAAACATGGGCAGGGATCTGCTCCTGGATTTTTGAAAATTGTAAAAAATGCTGTTAAGGGCCGTTAGGGATATAAATTATATAGCAAAAGAAGAAACCATAAATATTGAATTAAATCTGAAGATAAACCTTAAATTAACTAAAGGTAGGTTAGTGGGATGCAAGAAATCTGTACGACTAGTAATAGTTCCTCAGGTACCCTGGGGTGCTTTTACTTAAAGGTTACTTATAATAAATAAAGACTCTCAGACAAAAATGAATCACAAATCTTACAAGTATTGGTCTTTGAATAATGTAAATCACCAATTAAACATTCTGTCTTAAACATAAGAGTAGAATGAATATACTAAAATACTGGAATACCATGGTGTTGATCAATTTTCTTTAAAATTTTGAAATGTACAATTTTTTGCATCGCTTTAATTAAAGCGATAAGACCCTCCTTATGTTTAGCACAGGTACGCTCTCTTACCTCGACTGTTTTTTGTATGTTGAAAGCGGATGTCAATTGTTAAAAACTGCTAGCAAAGTAGCGTTTCCGGCTTTTATGAGAAAGGCGCTTACTTCGGGACTGAGAATTAAGTGTACTCTATGCATAAGGGGAGGTAAATTTTTACAACATGGGGCTTCCAGAGCTTTAAACTGTGAACAGGTACCCATCCAACAGTTTAAATGCACAGGTGCCAAAATGTCCATAAATTTTCATATCGTATGGTTAGTTATGCACTTTTTAACCGCTTTTATGGGCTCTTTCAATTTCTTCATCTTCAAAAGGCCTCCTTGTTTACCAACATTATGTGTGTGTGATTTTGTGTTGCGTTTTGTTTGTCTGTAGGCTATGTGTGCGCAAATGTGCTTGTACAGGTGCGAGCGTGCTTGTGTAACGTTTGGCCACTATGCTTACATGTGTGTTTGTATTAATTTTTTACGCATTAATGTTTACGTCTTTCGCATTTATATACATACACCCATCATCCAACAATTTGAGACAAAGAAAAAAACTCTAAATTAGCGAAACATGCTTATCTTTAGTCAATCGAGACATATTTTACTTTTTATTTGAATATTTGTTATAAAATACTATAATAATAGGTTATGGAAAATTCTTCACTATTTTAAAAGTAGACATTCTACCACTTATAAAATATTTGCAGTGTGTATTAACGCGAAATTATTTAAAAAAGTAACATTTTCCTCATAATTTATCTAATAAACTATAGAAACACCATTTGTTATATGGCCGCCATATTGAAAATGCTCTCTGTCTTAAAAATATCTCGAGAATACTCAAAATAATAAATGTTAACGGAAATGTATATTTCACATAGTTATGGCCCAAAATGTCCTATCAAGCTGACGAAATGAAGTCAGTACCTAAAGAAATACTATACGAGTCCATTTTGGGCAGCCATTTCGATCACGTCAATTTGCAATTTTCCCACAATGGATTTTAGGCAATTTTATATTTGTGAGATAGTCAGGACCCATACTTCAAAAAATACCAAAATTAGCTGTAATACGATAGTTGCAGTTCCGCCTTTTTCTGAGGCACTTTTTGGCCATTCTCTCTTCACTATAAAGGGGAAGGTCTCATAAATACCTTATAATAGCCTCATATTGTTTTAAGTATTTTTTCAAAGTCCTATTTTTCTGTATCATGGGGATGAGGTTGTCGATGCACCCTCTATTGCCATGAACATGACCTTGCGTCTTTATATCTTGAGTGCAATCAAGGGGCACATAAATCCATAATTCCTAGGCACTTAAAAGTGTGGTTGTGGTGTTTTGTTTAATTACAAATATTAAATTTTCCCCTCAAAAAGCTTATTTTCGAGATTGTTACCATGGTAACGACCGTAAAAAGTTTTTGGGGGGGGGGGGGGGGGGGGGGGGGGACATTTTATGACTTAAATAACAACAATCGTGCGTGAACAAATAGGAAGCTTTGAAATACATAAAAGTGACACCTGGAGGCATGTTTTTATTGTGTGTAGTTAGAAAGATCTGACATTTTCGAAAAAAATTTTCAATTTCATTACTGCATTGCATGGAAACGGCTCTGGCACCCATACACACCACCAATTTAAGGCAAACAAGCAGATTCTGATAGCTGAGGAAAAAACAGAAAAAAAAAAAACTCGATTGACTAACATCTTTTCTTTAAGGGGAGGGAGGGTTAGGTTTAAAAAAATATTAAATTCCCCTCAAAAAGCTCATTTCTAGACAGTGTTTACAATGGTAACGACCAAAATGACATTCTATGACCTGAAATAATCTCAGTCTTACTTGCAATCAAATGGGAAGCTTAATACATAAAAAGTGACACCTAGAGCATGTGTTTTTTTGATGTTGTGTAGTTAGAAAGATTGACATTTTCTAAAGTTTCATTTTCATTACTGCATTGCCATGGCAACGGCTCTGGCACCCATACCCACCAACCAATTTAAAGGCAAACAAGCAATCTGATAGCTGAGAAAAAACAGAAAAACTTCGATGAATACAATCTTTAAGGGGAAGGAGGTTTAGGTTTTAAAAATATAATTTTCCCCTAAAAGCTCATTTTAGACAGTGTTACAATGGTAACGACCATAAATTGGACATTCTTGACCTAATAATCTCATCTTACTGCAATCAATGGAAGGCTGAAATATATAAAATTTGATACCTAAGCATTTTTTACTGTATTGTTACAAAGATATAATATTGAAAAAAAACCCGATTTTTAATACTATTTTCATTACTGTGTTGCCATGGCAATGGCTCTGGCGCGCACACCCCCCACAATTTAAGGCAAACAAGCAGATTCTGATAGCTCAGGACCCAAGCTAACTGAAAAAACGTGATGAATGAAAATCTCTAAAGGGAGGGTGTCGGTTTGGGCCAATAGCAATACCTGGATAGACTTCGCCCAGTCTCTGCTCTGTCTCTGGGTTTTTGAGTGCACTTGGTTAAAAGATAAGGCAAATAAAAATTTGAAGACGTTTCAGCTTCCACCCTGGACATGCCGGAATAAAGCGTGAAACGAATTTTGCGTGAAGATTCAACGAATCTATTGTCCCTATTGTTCACCATTGGTTCCCAGACTGTTAGCCCGAGGCTATATCCCCTGCCACACCGGTCCAATACCGCGCCCATCTATTATCCCAGCCAACCACTAGTCCACAGAATGCGAATTACACAGGGTTCCTGGAATTACACAAATAGGGAGTATCTCCGGATATGGATGAAGATTCTAGTGTTATTTCAGTCGCTTAGCTTTTCATCACCGTGGACCGAGGGAGGGTCTAGCGGCGATTCTTACCATTAGAGATCAGTGCCACCGACCCAGTGATGTAAGGGGTGAGGGGGCTTGCCCCTCCTCTTTCCCGTAGATTAGTGATTTTTTTTTTTTTTTTTTTTTTTTGCCACGCAACCAATTTTTATACAATGAAAAAACTTATAAGTCTATACTGTCCTAAACAAAACCTTTAATATATGCTTCCCTCCGAAAATAATGTGCCCCCCCCCCCTTCAAAAGTGTTACGCCTCTCGTCACCGACCGTTTGTTGGTCTGCAAGCTTTCACTTTGACTTTCGTCTGCCTTGCAAAAGTGAACAACACAACCGCCTCAACTTTTCTCCCAACCGGGAGTGAGTGTCATGTGTAGGGAAAGTCCGCTGGACTCATAGTCCCCTACCTAGTAGAACTTCAGCTTGATGAACATTTTTCATATGGTGTAACTCGCCTTCAAGTACAAATATTGCATTTTTTCATTATTTTTTTCATTTTGATGGATATGACGAGTCTAATACCAAACTATGAATTCAGAATCGTCTAAAATTTACTTTGGTACTAGAAATACAATAACAATTTTTATCATCCATTAATTTGTCTGCAATTTTAAAAAGTGAAAGTCAGAAAATATCTGTGATGAAAAATATTAATTGTAAATGCTACAAAATGCTAATTAAACTTACACAACGTTGATTTTCCTTGACTAATTAAAAATTCGTGTGCCACTTCCCGTGTTACATAGGCGCTGTTTCCCCGACGTGCTTTAGTTTCATCATCGTATTCACTTGCATGCAGTATCAATGCTGTGGTGTGACAACCGTGGATGTTAAGGTATCTAAATAATTTAGCCTTATTCCTGATGTGTTTTGAAAAAATGCTTCTCCATCGGGTCTTACTTTGGTCATCTGTTTCTACTGACTTGCACAATGAGCCTTCTCATTAACGTCCAAGTACGGCCCAGATGGTTCCATCAAATTCTTAAAGTGGTGCATCTTCTTTAATCAAAGATCTTTACTTCATAACTAATTTCTAATCCCAGCAATCCCTCTGATACGAAATTTGCTAGAGTTAGACCCTTATTCAAGAAGAACAATAGATCAGATGCCGGCAATTATAGACCTGTTAGCATATATCTGTTGTTTCAAAAAATTTTGAAGAAAGCCCGGGGAAAATGCAATTGTACACCACCCATGATGGAAAATATCTCTCTGAAAATAATTGATTTATAAAGCTTGCAATCTGGATTTAGAGGCTCATACTCTACTGATACATGCCTAATTTACTCCACTGGACTTTACTATATCACAAATGCGCCTGCTGGTAATACAAGGCCGGCGCGACGCTTTAGACTTGCAGCTATAGGTTTCACATTGAGCTCTATTAATGGTTTAAAATCCTACTATTCTAGACAACAACAACATTTTTTAGTGTAATCAAGTTGAATCCAAACCTAAGAATCTACCACTGGCGTACCAAGGTTAGTATCTTAGGGCCGCGCTCTTTTGGTGTTATGTCACGATATGCCTGTACGAAGTGTTTATTAAAAAATCTTCTGCTGTATGCAACGATAGTGCTTCTGGTAATGAACCCAAAAGTGATCTCTAATACTTAATTTGAATAGAGAACTGAGTCTTGCAGACAATGGCTGATTGACAACATATTGTCAAAATCTAGTCTTTTTTACCTAAATCAGACTTCACGTCACACTTCCTTTCAATACATTGTACACATAAAGAGCGCCGCTCCTTATCTCATTACGGAATGTGACTCATATTTGCGATACAAGCTTGGGGAGATTGGAATTCTGTATTGTGTGTTCATGACGTTCAGAGACTTTTTAGACCTCGGCTTGTCAAAACAATATATTCCGCAATGATAATGGGAAAAGCCGGTATGGTCTCGGCTATCGGAAGCTGAAACAGAATTTAAATAAGACTTTCCGTTGTTCCGTGTTTGTGTTGGTGGTTATGTAGACCGTTGCGGCCATGAGTCAATCCCTGAAATTGAGGGTGAAAAGTACTCCTAAATAATGGAAAAAAAGAAAAGATTAGGCGCGTATATACATTGACTATTGAGATCTACTATGTGGTTCGTATTACTTCGATCAGTCCTGAACCCACAGTGTCATCATTGCAAGGTGCCATTCACTTTAAATAAGGCGACAATGGAAATATGGCATGGTTTTTTTCCGGCAGTGGAACCAAGTTTGAACTGGGAATTGCAATGGATTATTGATTTGCTGTCAAATTAATAGGCGCGAACGTGTTGGTGGGCGCGGTCAAGCATGGTTGCATGACACGTACAAGGTACACACATTCGTTGTGTGTATATTTAGGTTATACACCCGAACGTACTACACATGCGCGAATTCAGCGTCGTGACTTGTCAACTAAGAGGTTTGTTATACTGCGCATGTGAGAGCTTTTTTTGTGACTTGCAGGGGGATAGTTTGAAGTTTCCTGTGATGGAAAGTTTTATCAATCGGCACCACCTTTCACGTCTTAGAGATTACTCTTGATGACGGTCTCAAAGGTGTAAAGTGTTTAGATACACTTTTTGTACAGGCACGTCATTTTTTGAATGAAATAACCCGTAAGACCTTTATAATGCCCGATACATTTCCCTTTGATATTGTTTGCTCTTCATGGTTTTCTCCCCTTTCTGCTAAGTTAAAGAATAAGCTGCATTTAGGTAAAAACAAGATGATTCGCTTCATGCTTGAAGCAGGAACCCAGTCCCACATTGGTGGACGATGAATTAAGAACTGGGTGTGTTAAACTCAATCCTGTTGTTAAGAGCTACCTAGCACCAGAACGACCTTCAATTTTCATTTTATTAAACTCTCCCAAATACACACAGTATACCGGTGAAACAAAACTTTTGGGTTCCAAGTACAAAAGTCAACATTGCCATTCATTTTTGCTGTGTGCATTGATTGTCTGTCCTTGTCAATATGTGCATTGACTGATTGATTGATATTTTGATATATATTGTGAGATCTAATAATGGGCTGTTTTTTAATATTTTAAGACGCTCAATGCAAATATCTCATTAAGAGCTTTCCTCTCTTTTCACCCCTCAACTTCATCCTCCCTCTTCACTACTTTACTCTCATCATCCTTTTCTTCTTTTTCTTTTACTCGCATAGCCCAGTGCAATTCCTCGTGAGCAATCTATTGATTAGCAGATTCTTATCACCTTCTTTCGTTTCTTCTTCTCTCGTCATTCTGTTCTGTTGCTGTTGTCTTTTATGTTTTTGTGGTTAATTACTACTATTATTCATACAATTTTCCCTGTATTAGTTTTTATGTTCATCGCCTCAATTATGTTCTCTCTAATTATCGGGATACATTTCTTAGCCGGGCATCGTTGCATTATACCCTTTCGCTCCCCTCCCCATATTAAGGTGCAACCTTTTCTATGGTTAAATTATAGTTCGTATGCGTGCGGGTACGGGGGATGTAGTGCAAATTTTTTGCCCTTACCGATGCATATATTGGTACTTATTAGAGATGATTGATCAAACTTTTTCTTTTCCAATTATTAATCATTTAGTTCAACCATGGCTACCGACGCAAATAAGCCATCCGGGGTTGTCTATCTGTAGTCCTAGCACATGTTTTATTTCATATGTTTCTCCTGTATTTCTTTCTCTCTTCTTGTATATTTGCTGAATAATTGAACTTGACCTGGAACTCTCCTGGCAACGTATTTGTTCTTTTAAAATGTGGATTATGTCAAAAGGGCGCAATTCATTATTATAACCATTTCTATACTTATCCCTCCGATTTCTTTGGTTTTGATGGTGTTTTTGATGTGAAGAAGGTAATTATTTTTTAATCACTCTATTGGTCGATAGGTCACAGTTTTAATTTCCACTTTTTCACAAAATAAACAAAATTTGAATTTATTCTATGGATAGTGAATCACACCTATATGTAAGGCCTAGGCCAAGACTTCTGATATATAAAAATATCATGGAACTCTGTAGAGAGAAAGCGAGTTGCAGCGGAATGACACAAGAGAACAGTTTCTCCGCGGAAAAGACGGATCTTTATGCCAAATTATTTTTGCACCCTTTGCTCTTCCGACCGGACATTTGGCCTGCGATTGGAAACAAAACTCGTTTTTGCACGTACCGGGACTCCTGCCCCCTTGCTATTATATCAAACAAAAAATCAGACTTGTTGAAAAAAAAGTTTCATTGGGGGATATTCAAATTCCAATTACCACAAAGTTTATTAAGGTCAATGAATATTTCCAAGTCATCCATATTTTCTGTGATACGTAGTGATTTGCATATGGTGTCGTGGTGGTGAACCCACTCAATAGCTTCCCTACTTTATTGCCTACAGAAATAACTTAAAAACGCGTCAAGGTGATTGTATATGCTTATATTTCAATAGAAAAACAATAGGCTGAATTTCCTATTGCTCCTTACGCGAAATTAGAATTTTCCCCATTTTTTGTAAGAAAGAACATCATTCTCTGCTTAATTCCTTCAGATGGTGTAAGATTTTTGGATAGAGAGCTTTACAACCTGTAATTTTAAATCTTGTCGTTTGCAAACCTTTAATTGTCCATCATTATTTTTTGTTTTCATTTTCAATGCCCCCACGTTACTTCAAACCCCTTATAAGAAGCAAAATATAAAGTGCGGACAAACAGATTCAATAAGAATCGTCTGTCGTGTTTTTTTTTCCATAACATAAAACTCACATTATTTTATCAAAATCATAGGGTGACGGCTAATAATAACCAGACGCTCTGGTCCCCTTAACTCTACCTTAAAAGTTTACACATGATAAATCACAAGGAAAAAAATCAGAAAAAGGATATCATGATCAAAAATACACATACAATGCTATACTCGTATATACTCCAAATCATCCAACGTTAATCAACTTAGAGACAAAACCTTTCTATGGTTTTCTTCTTGTGTTTATATTTGATTCTGTGTTTTCAAAAAAAAGGTCCAAATTAAAAACAAGAATGGTCTGGAAACACTTTTGTTTTTTGAGTTACGGTGGGTGTCCCGGTCGTTAACCCTCGTCCCCCACTTTACCTCCATCAAAATTGGAGATTTTGGTATCAGAAGAAGGTTCGTATTTTTTCTTTCTTTTTCTCATCACCCCAGGTAATAAAATGTAAAAAGGAAATGTAATGCCCAAGTAAATGTTTCGTTTTTAATGTTTATATGAACAAAACGTGTCCAAATGTGGTCGACTACGTTAATTAAAACACACTGTCCTATGGTACCAATTTAGTACACCTTTTTGTTTCTACTGCTGGACCAATAGACGTTTTGTGATATGCCTTTCCATGTGAAGAAAACATACAAATATCGGACCATGATCGGGTCTCACCCACCTTAAACTGTAATTTTGTTAATTTACGATAAGCACTAAAGTGAATGAAGTAGTAAAAGGAAATTTGATTTGTGCCGTATTTATACACAAAATACAATAGTAAAAATGTCAAAGACGATCTTATTATTGCAGAAAGTCCGTCATTGTCCAATTATATTTATATCAACGTTAAGTTATAATCTCAATTATAGTCTGTTTGGTTACTATTAAAATGTCACTGTTTGATTGTAAACCAGTTTTTTTTTCGAACAAGTTCATTCTGGAATTCAAGTTCACATTAGGACAAAATTTCCGCCTGTTATCTCTAAGCGTCACTATGAGGAAAATCTGACGATCACCGCAAAAAGCGACGGTGGGTGGGGGGGGTGGTAGCGTGTTTTTCTTCAGTTAGTATAGAAAGCAATTCAAGCAAGTTACACCTACCTATGGTAGCTAGGGGTCCGCTCCGTGATTTTTCAAAAGTGCATTTCAACGGCAATTTAAGGTCGTTAGGGATATAAAAAATTATAATTATATCATCTGTAATATTAGTAATTTCATGGCATTTCTAATATAATAATAGCATATAACATTTGAATAGTCCCAATCGACCAAGTACGGACCAATTTTTCCTTGGGAATTTCCCTGGAACCCAACGTAATCATTTTAGTTGGTGCTAACCAGACTGTGACACTGGAAATTCCTTCAGAAAGCTAACATAAATCCAATTCCGAATTAGGTACAATTTAGATAAGGTCTTCCGGCACTCCCGTGGTGTTTTTAGGGGGTGGGGAAGTGGGCTCATGTGGGGCCCCTCTGAAAACCACTTTGCATTCAAGAATTCTTCCAAATATGGTCATTTAGGAGGTACATCAACATGACCACATATCAGGAAAAAAAACCGATTTTCCTGTTGGACAAAATTTCCCCCAAACTGAAACAAATGATTCTTTTTAAAAATTTAGAAATTTTACTAAATTTGTGAATAGGCTTCCAAAATGCTTTTTAGCTAATTAGCATAAAAACGTCATGGCCGATTTGGAATATTTTTCCGCACTAAAATAAGTGCGCAAGTGACAATTACATTTAAATCTTTGGGCAAAAACTACTTTAGATTAAACAGCGGCACGAGCACGCGAAAAAAACAAAACTAAATTTTGTCACATGGATCACTCTTACACTAAGTGTTAAAGGCACTAATCAGTGAGCATGAAGGTTTGAATCAAAAAGTGTAGCTTGAAGTGAACGATAAATCTACAGAATTACGAATCACCATGTCAATAGCATTGGCGGAGAGAAGCATTTACATTGACTAATATTCACCTTATTATGCTGCTTTTTGTCTTATTTACTTGCAGCATGTTGGGATATGTACCATGTTACAAAATGAAAAATCGATTTTAGATGATTGTTAATTTTCAAAAAAGAAACCTGGTTTAGAAAACACTGACAAAGGGACGCGCCTTTACATACATATACGTAATTTTTAGGCACGCATACATCGTTTGAAGAGCAGAGCGTTGAAACCAAAAGAAAAACACCTTTTAATGTACAAATTGTGTACACTAACAATACACACTATTTGATTCTTGTTAGCACTAGAAAAGCTTATAAATCATCCCTTATTTAATTAATCTAGTCCATTTCATACCCTGGGTATATTGCATAGAAATATGTATTTTAGTGTACTTGATCTAGCTAGGTGTGTATTGGTTAGACACCACTAACTCACTCAACACTTTGTCGATGAGTCCGACAAATGGCAACTTTGAGCCTGTTTCTTCCACATTAAAACTCTCACAAGGGCATACAGCAAGATACCAAACTGTCGGCTAAAATCACCAAAATATAAATGTTCAACATTAGGCTATAGTGATCAGATTTTTTTATTTTTAGTTTATATCGCTAAACTCACAGCACGTCAAAATGCCCATCACGATATAGGTCTTCACTCGGTACGCTCATGACCTCTACAATGGATTAGCGGGCTGCCGCACAGTTGAAGGTCGCCGATTGAAACATCAGGAAATTGTTTTGACCAACAACCTAGAACATCTGTGTGGAATGTGCACCAGCAGGGTATGCATTATTTACGCCATATTGTATAGGTCAAAAACCAACTTCCTGTTGTTCGGCGACCATTCAACTTGCGGCAGCCCGCTATCATGTGTAGAGGTCAGTTGCGGGGGTCAGTGGTTACGGGATAAACAGTGGGCCAATCGATGTGAAATGATGAGCGCGAAGTCAATTGCCTCAATTCACTGCCCAATGCCATTTGCCTGAGAAAAAACAGCACTTGGGCTCACCCTTGTACCAACACCCGGTGGATATGTGTTTTGGCATGAAAAGGTGCGAGCGAAATAGCACAGACACTTTCCTGTCAATAAGTAAAATTTGTATATGTTTGTTAATATTTTAATGTTACTTTCTTTTTTTTCAAAACAACATGATCCCTCTTTCACAAGCCCCCATTGTGTGGGGCAAAAACCTTAGACCTTTTCCTTATTCCCCTTGGAAAAGTCTAAGTGTTGACAGAAAGAAAAAGAGGGAGGAAACCAAAAAATTATGCTTCAAATAGCCGAATACCATGTGCGAGGCTTGATAAATGATGTCCAAACTATCTATGTTTAATATTGACGTGACAGCTCAATACATATTAAAGATGCGTAATGCTTTATTGTCAGGCAAAACGGCTGGATCCACATGCGTATACACACAAAAAGAGTATAGAACTTCATTTCCGAAAAGGACGTTAGCGATATACAAAGCACAATAACAAAATATCACTGACTTTCGATATTAGAGAGGGTAATACCGGTCTGACCCCTGAATGACCGTCTGTGGGGGGCTGGCCCATAATTTGTGAATCCTATATGCACTGACAATCAATATGATAAAACGCAACACTACTCAATGGGAATATTCTAAAACGATGGGAGGAAAATCCTAAAAGGGGAGGGTTAGAGATTGAACCTTTTTTACTTCTGAATGATCCTGACCGAGTACCTTTGACCCTAATACACCACCCATAAACACAACCATATGCCCTGCGTATGACAGTCTCTTTGAACCAAATGGCTCAAAACACCTCAAAAACTGTGGGAGACGGACAAAGGCTAGTTGGAAGAGGCATCAACATCAAGAAGCAGACAACATGGGGTTACAGAGAGTAATCCAATTAATGTAGACATATGACATTTGACCCAGATCTGTGAGCAAACCTATGTGCTCGGAAATGAGGCCAATCAATCAGACCAAACACCAACTGCACCACATCACGCGTGGAAGGCGGTGCAAAGGGGGGGGGGGGGGCTAGAGTGAGTGGCACCACTTGACCCCCTGATTAGCATTGTACTCTCAATTATGAAATGTTTTATGCCCTGCACCTGGAAATACGCTCCTATGTGCTTCCTCTTAAAGACACAAAAGAGGGTTATGGAGGTTGACCCCGGACTTAATGACATCATGAAAATCTGGTAATCTGGCCAAGACCGTCCAGTGATGCTAGGCCTTCAATTGACTGATAATCAAAGTTTGAGGAATCTCAAGGCAGCTCCACAAAATTGATTACACAGCAGAGAAATAGATCAATACAATATATCACCATGTACTACATAGTTATATAACGAAAGAAAACAGTCAAAATACGATATTTCAACGCGTATATAATGATATAAGGATGATTACGATCGGTACTAGATCAAGAATTGCTAGACTGTGGGGCGTAGGACCAAATTACCAACTGTATGACCAGACAAAAATCCGGTGTAAAATTGTTTAGAATTATAACACACATAACGGTATGTCCCCGCCAAAAATAATTGCCTCCCTGTTTCTTGAAAATGCCCAACCAAAAATTGTCGTCCTCAATTTGTTTTCCCAATCTCGTGACCAATGGATTAGATATTGAATTAAGCAACCATAGACTAAAGTATTCAAAAATCGGCCGGCATGCGGAGCGAAAAAATTACTTGCAGATTCTTCATATGTGAGTGCAAGGCCATTTTATAGCTGCCCGCAGTAAATATATTTAAGATGTTTCACCTCCACAATTAGGGTGAGTTATAAAAATGTTTAAATGTAGACTTGAAAATGTCAGGCTCCCTTAACCTGTTTAACAAAAATGTAAAATGTCAACTGAAATAAAAATGGGTATTGATGGATACATGGAACTCAAGCGAATAAGTTACGGATTTTGGTTCTGCACAAACGTTGTTCATGACTTTTGTTTCACTTCTTCCGCTTCGAAAAACCATGCCAAAAAAGGTCAAAATTAATTTGTTGGAATACGCACTATTGAAGCTTAAGATTTATTTGTGAACGAGGGAAGGATTTTGTGCTTCATGAAAAAACCTCAATCTGAATCCAGGGAGGTGCTATATATCTGAAATCCTTTCAACTGCGAGACATACACTAACAAATGGCCCTGCACTCCAGATGAAAAAGAATCGGCAGTCTTTTCCCCGCATATCGTGCCGATTGTGAATATTTTCAGCTCATGTTTCCCTCATTTACTTTGTCCTCGAAATCAACTTTTTGGCACATTTTTGACGACGTTTTTCATCATTTTTCATCAAAACCGAAAATTACCATTAACACATATTGAAAGTAGTACCATTAGGAATTACATTTCAAGTACGCGCGTCGCAATACTATTTATGGAGATAGAAATACATTTCAACTAAAATGTTCTCAAAACTGTGCCATCCCTTAGAAGTACATTGCGCATTACATTTTAGTAACCTTGGGGGGCGATTCTAGTACATTCACAAAACAATGGTATCAAAACGTTTGGATGTTTTAAAAATCGGCTGTACTCTCTTTTGTGGAATCCTGCACATCCACACCTATTTCAAAGGAAGGGATGAGCAGGAAAACCAAAAGTGTGACAAAATGCTGATTACGTCTATACTTGGAAAAATTAGTTGGAACACTCACCACAGTTTGCTACATTGCTCACATGGGCCAGAGTTAAAGAGCAACATACAAGGTAGGGACGTTTATAAGAGAAGTCCATTGATGCCAAATGAAGATTGCCTATTCATTCCGTCAGCGTACTGACACAGCCATATCAGCGCATGGCGAATCAATTGAATACCTTATTTGCATAAATGGGACTTCGATATGAAAAATTTACCCAATTAAAAATGCCCCATAGGTGTTAGGGAGCGGTCATTATTTATCCGGGGGGGGGGGGAATGGAGGATTTCAACCTCTTTTTTCGGCAAAAATGCGCGTTCCCCCCTCAATTCCGGTCAAAAAATTTCCAACACTCCCTCCTTGATCATGCTGAGTTTTCCATTTAAGAAGTCAGTTACCTCTCTCTTCGTTGATGAAAATTTCCCGATTCCCCCCGCTTTTACAAAAGTTTTTCGGGTTCCCCCGCAAATCCTCCATCCCCCTGGGCGTAAAAAATTACCCCTCCCTTATCACTCAATTAAAGCCCCCAATCTTCCACTTCAACTTGGCCTTCCCCGGCCCACATCAACCAATGTTGGAATGGGCAGGACTGCTGATGACCATACCACCCCTTTCGACATTGGTTGGGGAGACGGGGAACACAGTTTTACCGGGAAACTCGGTCAAAGTGTTCCAACATTATTTTCAAGATTTTATGGTGCCAGTTTTTTTTCGAGCTTTGCTCTATTTTGGGTCACTTTCCATACTAAATCTATTGTTATATTTAACTGTTGTTATGACGTCTCGTGACGCCTAAGGGTCAGAATACCTTTCAAACACAATAACTGAACCTTGTGCACAAGTGACTGAATTTTATATAAGATAACAGATTTTAAATGATTTATAATTGGTTCAAGAATGTGGTATGTCCAAACATTAACATAAATCAAAGTAACACAATTACACACATTTATATAACTGATACTTACTGTTCAAAATAGGCGTTGCAGTTCAACGATAATGGTCCTCTCAGCGAAGACTCCATAAATGACAGCATGCAGTCACACTTTATAAATCCTCAAGTAATTTCCATTGGAATCTTCTCAGTCCTGAAGAAAACTTTGGTCCAGCAGTTCAAGACGACAAGGTTTAAAATAATTCCCTCGACGACACTCTTCCACAGTATATCAGTCCAGAGACTCACCAGATTTCTATCTGTCCCACATTTGGAATCCTATTTTATTCCAGCACTTTTCGGCTTCAAAGACGACAGTAGACTAATTAAAGCACCGCTGCTCACAGGGAATTATATATCCTGGCACTAAGTACTTTACTTGCGCCTCAATCAGAGTAAAAACTACTATCTTCTAGCTACTTGGTTACTAGTGGATGCTGGTGAATCTTCTGGCCAAATTCTCCTTAATATATACACAATATTTCATAAACTTTCCCAAGCTTACAATAACTGTACCGACCGCATCATCATAAACATAACCTTTGCCCTGGCGTGACCAATTGAAACTCACCATAAAATTACTTTCATTCTGAATGCACATCACTTTCCATATATAACTTTGTGGGGACATTTCCCTGATTCTTACAATGTTTTTTTTTTTTCTCAAGCTAACAATTGACTCAGTGTCTAATTTAGCATTCTTGGGGAATCCCCCCTTCCCCGCTTCGTCCCCTATTGTGCAATCTAAACAGGTGCACTAGCAAAACACACTAGGGGAATCCCCTTTTTCTTAATCTATTTTTATAGTAAACAATTACTTTCCCCTTGTGATAAATCTTTTCTCAATAAAATTGAGAAAATAATATTTTTAATTCAGAAAAAATGGAGGCCATAAACACTGTTCATACGACTATGGTAAATAAATGAAATAACGATTGTAGTCTCATCGTGTGCATCACCTTGCGGAATTGTTCCTACCCCGAACTCGATTATCGTAAGTTCATCTTACGCATGGCTTAAGATTTTTCGTTATGCGACCATGGTAGTAGCGTTCCGGAACAAGGGTACTTAGGATGATCCGTAAGAGAGTGGCAGTTCTTCCAGTTAACACATTTTGCGAATGTTACTATGCGCCTATTATCATCAGGTGAATGATTTTTTAATTGTGTGTTATCTATTAACAAATATTAAAACACCGGACCGGGTTTCGCCGATTGCTGGTCAACTTGCTTGCTCCGATTCGTGTTATTTTTTTTCGTGGTGTTGTGTGTGTGGTGAAATTTCTTCAAATTGTTATTGCTTTTCCCCCAAAAAAAAAAAAATGTAGCCCCAGTGCTTCACTTCTTTGTCATTTCATCAACACGGTTATTAATTAATTATTTAGTTAAAAAAAATATTAGGAATGTATGATCAACTAACTTTACAGTCAAGTTCAATGGGGAGTGCATGAGAGCTATTAATTTCATTCCTGTGACCAATTTAGATATACCTATTTTTGTTATTTTTCTTTTTACATCGGAATTCGGGAGGGTTCTTTTATTATAAAATATTGTAATTTGAATTGAAGTTTTATTGATTTTTTAGTTTTTTTCTGTTTTTTAATATTTTATTAAAATGTACATTGTAAATTTATTACTGCAAGAGCAATAAATACTAACTTGCTTGACACATGCACAGTATTGTAAAGTTTTTTTTCCTAATAAGTATCAACAGCCTATATACACAAGGTGTTCAATGTATAGATCAGTATTATAGTTTTTTTTTAATTATACAAACCAATGGAGGAGGTTTTTTTTATGATAATTTTTGTTCAAATTGCGATTTCAGATTTTGTTTTGAGCAATGGAAAATATTACTTGTTAGAGGGCCAAGTTGGTCATGATAACCAACATAAATTATTTTATTGTTTACTTTTAGCAAAACTAGTATGGTTTATACTTTGTCTGACTGTAACCGTGATGATACAACTGCACCCAATACCTTTCTCTAACAGCATATCATCAATCATGTCGCATTGATGATCCCACTTATAACACGTAGCACGCCTGATGACATCTCGCGTATATTTGTATATCTTCAAAAGCAAGGACACAATAGGGGTAAGGCCTCTAGTCCGTCATTTGAAACATGACTAATTATTCGTTGTGTGTCCATATACCAATGACAAGAAGCAGATTATTCTAGTAGATAGCAAATTTAAGCATTTGAACCTTTTTTAGCAAACAATACCATCACAATAAAATGTTACTTTTCTTACAGTGACAAGAGTGTATATACGCTATAGTTATATAAATACAAGGAAAAACTTTCTACACAATACCTGAATCGGCCAGTGCCTTTAAGCTTACATTAAAAGGAGGCCGTGTGACGTGTTCATCCTAGGCCTACGTACAGAAACAAATGTACTATCCTCACTTAAGTAAATGGAAAATAACCCTGCCTTTTCAATAGACATTTCACAATTTAGGACCTGCTGTACCTCATTAAATCACTTCTAATAGGACATATACTTCAGCTTGGGGGAAGGGTCACTAAACTTTGGAGTAACATGATGTGCTGAAAGTATCTCGGAGGTCTTTTGGAGACCCGCCTCTAAAAATGTGACGTGAAATCATATAAAAGAGGCATATTTTAGTTTAAAAGGGAAATCTAGTCTTTGAAACTGTGAGAAATGCGACAAGAGATATACATAATTCTTTCAAAATAGTTTTGAAAAAGGGGTAATTGGGTGACATGAGCAAACTAAGAAACCAAACACAAAAATAAAACAACAACAAAACACACCCAAACGCAAACCCACAAACCCCAAAAAAGTCTATCAGTGAGAGGGGAATCCGTAACTTATTTTCAGTGAGCGACCCCGGGTCTCAAACATGTTCAAGATGGTTGGAATAATCTCCTACAATCATCTCTTAGCCTCACATCCCCCTTTCCAAATTAAATCACGAATACTAGCTTGTCCATAATGTCCATGATATCAATTATATCTGTGTGGATGTGCCAAGTCTACGTCAACTCTGAGTAGACCATGAAATTTTGGTAACTTACGATAATACTGCGACTAAGTTAAGTTTAAGGAATGCCGAACATGTCGTGGAAAAAGCGTACGTGCTAAGTACGACATGGTAATCCCATGTAAGATTATGAGAAATATAAACACCAAGGTATTGATGGTGTTGCACTGTATCGAAGGAATGTGATCCGAAAAAAATGGGTGTTTGGATCATATTTCTTTTTAAACACAGTGCCATTGATTGAACCACTTTTAGGATGAACCGACATTGCCAAGTATCAAACCATTTTGTAAGTGTATTAATATCATCTTGCAGATGTTTACAATCAGCAGTGGTGGTAATTTTACGGTAAACTATACAGTCATCTGCAAAAAAGTCTGATTTCAGAGGAAATTCATGGTAATGTTGTAAATACAATCCAATAAAAGGGGGCGAGGAACGTGACTTGCGGCACTACAGGAACGGGCAACATCCCACAAGAAAGCCACATTAGCACGACCCTCTGTCTCCTTTACAAAGAAAGTATTTCAATCATCGAATTTACCTTGATGCCGTAATAATGAGCTGTGAATTTAACCGCTCGTGGGGCAGGTGTATCGAAGGCTTTTGACGATGGTCAAACATCAACCCCCTTTTGCTTATATCAGTTTTGCAGTATCAATATGTCAACACTTGGCCAACATTTGGTCTTTACCAAAATATTTGCTGCCGCAACGGTTACAAGTAGAACTGAATGAGCTTATCTGTTTCCAATCTCATCTGTAATGGGTAGACCAAAAAGAGTTTTTCCTTGAACTGTAACGAAATCAACAAAAATAGATTAATCAGAGTAAATAAGAGTGAGTCACATGGCGAACACAAATGGAGTGCGCTGCGAGTAGGGGGGGGTGGAGTGAGGTCAGGAGGCCAATTACGGTGGTATTGTACATTAGGTAGTTTACAAAAAAATTGTAAAAAAGTGTTTTTTGTGACCAGTTCACATTCACGTGTGGCAGGGGAAAAAAGAAAAAGGGTATTTTTTTGGATATACTTAACTTGTTGTAGATAGTTAAACTTGCGTTTGGTAGAACATTTTGAGGTTTCTTATTTATGGGTACTGTTGTGGTAAAACTTTTTTCACCCTTCTCAAACATAATGATGTCCAAAATATACCAATTTAAACATACAAAATAAAGCGTCCCCGAAGCGTCGCGGTTTGTGACAATGGGGCCAAAGGTCAGTGAGGTCACCAGGTTACAGTGAGGTCACAACATGTTGCGCCACTACCAAGGTCCATTTGCATGAAAGTAATCATAAAATGTGCGAACAATGTGGAAAACAGCGGGCAATTCGTATATAACACTTTAGTGCATCAGTATATTTGTTGATTATCCATGTTGTTCAGTGCCTTTATATCCTACGAATCAGTCTCCAGTAGGTTATCTGAGGCAGAGAGCAAAATGATATAAAGGTGCACCAAACAAAAGATCTTAGATAAACTTGCGGCAAACAAAAGAATCTTGATAATTTGTGCACTGCGTTATTTCTGGTGACTTAGACAACCTCTAGAAACAGGGAGAATGATTCGTAAAAATACAATGCTCTGAACAACAATGGATATCAATATACAACGATTTACAAACCATGTCCATCAGCATCATCAAAAGCGGATGGTTGACAACTTATCCTAATGTGTGAAAAATGGCGTGCTGAGTTGCTTTTCAATTCTCCCAGTTGCACTGGACCCTATCTATAATATATTTTTTTTTAAATTCAAATGAAAAACTATGGAGTTGATAAAATGAGTTTTCTGATCAAATTTAAAACCGAACTTTTACAATGGGGACTTGAAATCGGTACCCATCACTGAGAAACACATTCTGTTTAAAAAAATAACCAAAAAATCTAGTTATCAACCTGAAAAAAGGGTTATTTCTTATGAAAACGGAGATTTTCAAAAAATTAGTTTATTAGTCGATTTTTTTTCGAAAAAGTGTATCATTGATTAAAACTGAGTTTGAAACGCATGAGTAATGATTGACTGTTAAAAAAAACAGTTTCTCAAAAAAATTTCATAAACTCAGTTTTCAAGTAAAAACCTCAGTTTAAACAAGTTTACTAAAAGATAAATATTTTAAAGTTAGCAAATATAATTTGCTTTTTTTTTTAAAACTCGCACTAAATCAAAAAAGCAATTAGTACCTTGTCATTATCAAGTTCAAAATGATCACTGACCAAACTCAGATTATAACACTGAGAACAGTAGGGTTTAGGAATAGACAACTTTTCAGGTCAATATTTATAGCTTTTCGATAAACTAAGTTTTCAATAAAAAAAAAGTTTTCCACATAAAACTAAATTTTAGTTGAACACAAAGTGTCGTTAAATACTACCAATTTCGAAAAAATCATTAAAATTAATTGACAAAAAAAAATAGTGCAACGAAAGTATGAGGCCATTTAGCCGCCATACATAGGCATTAATATATACCTATTTGCCACTAGGAGACCCGCATCAATCGCAGGGGATGAGGAATCATTCCCCCTCTTTCCCGAATAATTAGTGATTTTAAGGCACATGTGTCAAACATATAAAACAATAGGCCTATTACTATTATAATATACTAACAAAGTTAAGTATGCGAATTGGTGGATTAGGGGCGCAGAAGGTACCGGACGCATTGTAGATGTATAAAAAATGAAATGACATTGTACGCACGCACGGGGAAGTACATTAAGTTGCAAACCCCCTCCCTCCCAGCTCTTCAAATTTGGGTAAACCATGCATGCGAGCGTAGCGAGGCGGAAAACTTTGGCGCCCCGAATGCTTCACCCCCCCCGAAAAAAAGCTGGTTAACGTATGCCACGCCACCGAAACCGTGGGTCATTCCCAAACCACACAGACACACAAACAACCCCCATGTTTGCTTGAAATTATGTTTACTTTCATTTGACAGGAGTGCGCTACTCGAAAAAAAGACTAATACTGGACCAATAGCTTTTTAAAATGATCCAGCCTTTAAGTAAGGGGGGGCTCTGAAGTGGGAAAGGTGATTTCCAAAAGTACAGCACTATGGCGTCATATGCGGTGAGATATAACTTGATGGATACACATTAATGTTCACCAATAAAAATGGCGAATTTTTTCATGGTTGCTATGGTAACGGGGCCCATCTTGCTTTTTAAAAGGGTGACCCCCCCTTGCGCGCAGTCTTTTTCAGTAACAGTTTGCCCTATTGTACACCAAATTGGTATTTATGTTATAACATGTATATTACACTTTTTACAGAGCCAAATTTAACTTGAATGTTAAATACGCGAGAAATGACCGAAAAAATAACAACAAAGCTGCATTTATTGGGAAAAAATTGGTCGTTTTCCATGGTTACCATTACTTAATCAAAATTGCCCTATGTAAAAATTGACTACATAACATTGACCCATATTCCAAATTTCAGCTCAAACGGCCATTGCGTTAATGAAAAAAATCTGCGGCGCACCATATCAAGACGAGACAAATCGCAACATGCGAAATATCCATTTAAATCTAGAAACATGAATATATTTAAATTATGATGAGATATGCAAATTAAAGTTTTAAAAAGCTACACTAATATGATGCAGCAATATTTTTGCAAAGTATATCATCAATGTCAATGGAATAAAACGGCTGATTTTCTGTATACTTTATATTATGTGCAATTTTTTCAATATCCCGCCTAAAAACAATAAAAAAAATACCAAAAAGAAATGTACTCAACCTTGTATAGGAAGAATATATATGTTCGCTTCATTGGCGTCACCTTTTCTGATATGATAAGCCGTAACTCCGGAACCCAATATCCGATTTAAACCAAATAAAAAGCAATTTAAGCTAGTTTCAAAGTTTGCTATACTTAAAGTCGCAAAAAGTTGTCCAAACTCCAAAATTCACAAAAGAGAATTCAGCCCCCCTTAAGAGGAGGTCACTCAGTGCACGCCATAATGCTTTGTCAAAACCCTCACTGCTGTTGTTTGGATACATTATCCTATTTACAATAAATGGGATGAATTTAAGTATTCTGCCACCACACCTTCAACACGCAGTTTATTCCGTTGAGGCTGCCGGAATTCATTTTGGTGGTGACACAATATACAAAATTGAAGGTGAAACTACCCAATTTTATAGGCCGTGTGGACATGGATGTTACAATACACACACTAGTACGGCCAAAAGATCGGACCACATACCTTTAGGGAGAATCAAGCTCAAATAGTTTTTTGCTAAATGGGAGAGCTGGCATTATTGTTGTTGGTCTGTCCATTGGTATGCCACCTCTTGTGTATGAAGGAGTGACTCATTTACCTGGTAAACACCACAGGTTTTTAAAATGGGGATGTATAGGATGGAACCCCAATCAAACAAAATCCTTTACAACTGCGTAATTGATCGATACAGGTGATTGCGTTACAAGGCCAAGATGGGGCCGGTGTTTAATCGTGAAGTAACATTATTTTTATAGGGTGAATTTTTCTTAATTTAACACATATCATATTATACCTTGGAGAGCCAGTATATGAACATGATGCCACGATAAGTGTAGGGCGGATATTTAACTGAGCTCCGTGCATTATGTTAGATAATGGGGTTACGCATCCCGGCGGTTTGTGCGCTGCATTCGTCTAGAGCCTTGCTCATCGACGTAAACAGGTGCGCACGAACTTGAAGCCCAGACCCAATTATCTAAACATTAATATCACCAAGGCTACGAGTCAAATTAATCCTTTACAGAAGGATGAAGGAACACCCAGATCTTGGAACAAAAGACCTGAACAGCATAGAGACCAGAATAGACGAACACCCAACAAGAAGCACACTAACAACAGACAGAGCAGCACTACTCGAAAAGCAATCCGTATGGCGCCTATATTGCACACGACACAAAAAAGGTTTTCAAGATCAAAATTGTTATATGCAACTGCGCCGTCACCTTCAGTAAACCGTACTTGCATCCATTATATACATTATGAGTAGATAATTGACCAATATCTATGTGGAAGGTAGCTAGGTAAAGGTTCTTTGAGAACAGTTCATTCTCTGGACTTCAGAATTAGACATATGGTGGGATAGATGTAGAGGAAAACAAACGGATGTATACATGCTACTAAGATGTCTCAGGATAGAGTGATATTGTACACGCGGGGATGGGCGGAAACCCCCGACAGTATCAGTGGGAAGATGTTTTAGAAGTGCAGGCATAATTTCAGTAAACGATCCTAAAGAATAAAAATAGAGAATTTAAAAACCTAAAACAAAATCACGATACTAAATGACTATAACAGTACAAATGTATTGGGGCATTACCCCCCCTTTTGTAGAGAAAAAAAACTTGTCCTGGATTCCTGCCGTTAACTGTCACTTTCGTTGATATTAGACTTCAGAATTTTCAATGTAGCTGTTTGTAAAAAATTACAAATGTCAAGAGTATAGATGATGTTTTAGCCAAACGGATACATGGAATGTATGAGGGCTATGTTATATGACGTTTTAAAGCACACACAAACAATATAAAAACCAAGAAAATTTTTACCGGAAGTGGTACTTTAACCCAAGGTTACAATTTGGGACCTAAACAAATAAAATTTTTAAAGCTCAGAAATGTTAACTTAAAAAATGGATAGGTATGGATAGGTATTTACAAAGTTGTCAGATTGGGCTCTAAAAGGTGCGTTATTCGGGAATCCAAGGATAAGAGAGCAAACGTCTTTTAATGATCATTGGATTGTACGCCTTAACGACTCTAAAATGCTAGGCCTATAAATCTGAAAATAATAAACTTTGATGTATTAAAGGGACCCGTCATTATTTTTAAATAAAAAGGTGCACACTAATTTAGAGTGATTCATTTAAATGTGAAACACATGCTTCCGTTGGCAGTTGAATAATGTAGGCGTACTGTATTTTCCCAACAAAATGAAACGAAACAGGCTCAGTGCACCCATTGGATTACACGCTTTATTCCGTCAGTGTAGTAATGGAATAAAGCTTGTAACAAATAAGTTACTGGGCCTTTTTGTTTCGTTGCGCAAAATGAGTAAGTCTTATTGAAGTTGTTTTAGAATGTTTTTTGAAAATTGAATGGACATCTTTGGACTTTGTAAAAAACGTGGCGTGAAATTGCCTACATTATTCAGTCGAGTGATAGGCCAGCCCTATGCCCAAAGGGGAGGGGAGCAGGTACTTTTTTTCCCAGTTTACTACCTTTCACGTGTCATTATAATACCACATCCTTGACCTCAAACTTCCGGTTTGTAACCAGAGAATAGTACTTTTTGAAAAAAATCTTTTATGACAATCTCAAATAATTAATCATATCAGAACGCAACGATTTTGAGACCGGGTTGGTGGTTATGTTACCAGCACCTACTGGTAGATTTGACTAAATTAATGCGGGCAAATAGGTTTCCACAGATCTCTCTTTGAAGATTGAAACAATATAAGACGATATAAAAAATTGCCTAATCCTTGACCGCATCAAAGTCCATACTGATTCAGTCTTCTCGATGTTATTTGTATAGACCTATTCAATAGGCAGCCATGTTGGTGGCAAGATAGACAATTCCAGGATACCACCCCCCCCCATAATTCACCTGTCATCGAATCCATGTTTTAGCGACAGTGGAGGAGCCAGGGGGGGGGGATTTTTTTTTTTTTTAACACCAAATTGTTTTCTTGCCCCCCAGTTGCCCCCCCCCTGGTCGAAAGAAAAATGAAAGGTATTTGGGGCAAAGCAGTGATTGAGGCCAAAAATCAGCGATGTGGGGGCCACAATTAGGTGAAAAATTTCCAATTTTCCATTTTTGCGCCACCAGAATTTCACTTGCCCCCACCCCCCAAGATTTCACTTTTCCCCCCGTTTGCCCCCCGCCCCAGAAAAAAGAGTCTCGCGCCGCCACTGCATCTTACGCAATTGCACAGGGAATATTACGGACAAGGGTGAAGATGTATATGTAATCTGGAATGTATGAATCATTGTCCACCAACATGTCTGGTGGTGACTCATATGAATGACGGTCTATTAACACAAATCTGACGGCGAGCATTCCAGAGGACCGCACATCTCCTGACAGCTTTTAGGGAATTTAAACATTCAAACAATTTATTAAAACTACACCTATCTAGAGTGCATCAGTGTATGGTCTGTGATTATTCATTGCTTGGTCAGTGCATTATATCCTAAGAATCAGTCTCCAGTAAGGTTATCGGAGGCAGAGAGCACAACGTATATATACATGCACCTAAAAAAAAGATTCTAGAATACTCTGTACGCGCTAAAACACAACCTCTAAAACATAGAGATTGTGATAACGGATAAAATACAAGCTAGCTGAACAACAATGAGATAATCAAAATACCAAGACGGATTTACCAACCATGTCCATCCAGATCATGACCTACTTACACAGATAGCGGTCAGCGTCGCGAGTGGAAAACATCAGAAGGTTGGTTTTTTAACCCATACAGTATGGCGGGAAACAATGCCAACAATAGAACCTCTGTGTGGAATATGTGCACCAGCAGGTGTATGAATAATTGTTCCGCCATATTGTATGGGTCAAAAATCAACTTCCTGATAGGCTGTTATTCACCAGGCGACCATTCAACTGTGCGGCAGACCCGCTGCTCCAGATAGTGAAACGAGGTCGGATCCAGATGTGCCAATGGTTTTTGGGGTGTGGTTGAAGCTGGGAGGTTAGGGCGTATGGTTCCTGGCATACAGGGCCATAGTCGTAGCCATGGCGCCTTGTTCAAGGGATAGTGTTCGAGTATATTTTAGAAATGCTCTTTTATGATTATCATTCGGTACTAAGTGCTTGAATTTTGACAATTACTGGTGGAAATTCGAGAATCCAAACTTAAATATCGGCAGCTTGAGAAAGGAGAGAAACAACCAGCAAGTCAGGGAAAAATAAAAGATAAATGAAAATAATATAGTATTTAGCATCATGAGCCTGCCTGGTTATGTCAATCGGCGCCCCATATTGTCGATGAAAGAGCTGGAAAGTACGGATAGAAGTAGGCGCAAGGCAAACAGCTCACAATGTGCCTATTGAAGGTGTTTCTGTGTTCACCGGAGCGAAGATTTGCACTATGCACGTAATGGCAATATAACACACAAGAACACATGAGAGAGTTTTCTTTAACGCCAAGCTAAAATATAATGAAGTAGAAAAATTTTACACCGAAGATTGAGGATCGAACCGAGGGATTTTTGGGGTTAAAAGACGAGCGCCAACAGGGACGCAGCCACGCAATGCGAGCCGATGGAGCATCGTTCTTTCGTAATACTTAAATCAGCAGAAGGGCACTACAAATTAATCTCGACAAACGCTTTTATATAAGATCACGCCGTAAATGGAAGGGATATAGTACAAAGTCGAACATACGTGTTGTGGTGCTAGGATGTATAGAAGAAAAAACCAATCATTATGGGGGGATATTCCAGAAACGTCCAGGGGTCAATAGCATAACAAATTAGGGCATGCATCATGACAGGTTAGTGGTATTATTATACTGTTGTGGAACGTGTAATCAAGTCGTAACCTCCCCACCTTAAAAATTTGGAGGCGACACGGTTGAGAAAAAATATGGGTCAACCTGCGAAGGCGAGAGACGAGTTGAGAAAAAAAATTGGTTAGTTGGTACGCAAAGGTCCGCTTCTGGCAAATCCGCACCCCCACATAAATCTTGGTTACGGGCCGTGCGGTACCAATCCTCCTGGCCGAACAGTTCCCGGAAACGTGCATACCGTGTTCGTTTTTGTCGCTAGTCACGTATTGGCCGCATGACGAGCGGGGCTGTTAAGCGAGCAGTATCGTATTGACAGTAGGTATGGATAAGGGTCGGCACCACTTTGTCGAGACGCGGTTAGAAGAATTGTTTTACAATTCTTGTCTTAACTATTTACTTATTTTATTACTGCTTTGAAATTTTAATTTAGCATTTCTTTTTTTAAATTGAATTTTATTAATTCTCTTTTAAAATTTTCTATTTTTTTGATAATCTATCATTTAATATTATTAGATCATTTGCAATATTTGTTGTATGGACAGAGGAAGTGTTAAATAGGGAAATAGTTTGAAAAGAATGAAGAGTTAATAAAAAAAATAAGCGAATATTTTAAATATGGTTTTGTAATGTTTAATAACAGTTTGAAAAAAAAAAAACACTATATCGTTTGTTAAAGTGATTAACGCGTTTGTATTGCTAAATATTATAATGTGGAAATGTAAACAGTGCCGTTGATTTGTAAAAAAAATGTGTTAATAAAATGAAAGATAAACACGTAAATGTAAATATTAAGTGTTGCCTGTAATATTAGCATTTTGCGTGTTCAAATAATGAATACTTTAACATGCTAATAGTTTACTCATAGGCCGGTATCACAAAAGAACTTAGTCCTGGCTTAACTCTTAGTCCAGGTCTAAGTCCATCTAGAAAGACCCTTAATTTTTCAACAAAAAAAACAAAGAGAAAGAGAAACAATTTGAAATAGGTAGGTTATTAGTTTGAGGTCTACCGACTTTCTCTTTGTATTTTCGCAGAAAAAGCTACTATAGGACAGAAGATGATTTTAGAGGTCTTATAGTAGGCTTAGTCCTGCGGATAAAAGGTAAGCCAGGACTAAATTCTTTTGTGAATAACAGGCCTAGTTGGTTACACCTTAACGCTAATTGTGTTATTATGCTTCGATAGGTTTACCGGTCAAGGTTTAAATGTAATTGTCATGCGAATTGAATTTTGAGTGATCAATTTCGAGCGAAATTTAACGGAACGCTAAAAAGTATATATAAGTATCAGTGCATATAATTCAATCCAATTTCAGAAATAGTTTCAAGACGAGCGGTTAAATGAATCGAGCATTCAATCGCCTAATAAGGGGTCCAATTCCAGAAAGGTCAATCAAGTTCCATGAAACGGTACGGAATGAGGAGATAATGATTCAAAGCAAGCGTCATAGGTTCAGGTGGTGTGTGCAACGGAATTATTTTCTTTCGTTCAATATACAACAGCTGCAATCGTTTAAGAACGGCACTTCCTTTGTGGGTTGTGATGAGATTATCAATAGGCCAGAATTTGCCAGCAAAATGAAGGTATGTATCTTATTTCATAAGGAAAACAGGGTACGACGATAATGCCAAGACGGGTGTAAACTCTAATAATGAAAGACAATAAAAAACGAATTCATGGTTAAATAATTAAAGATATATCGTACGCATTAATTACAATGTGCTACATACAGGTTACATCTCATACCACAATATGTCTAAAGAATATACATGTACAAATGTCTGCCGGAATTAACATTTTTTCGTTTTTTCAGGTATTCATGGTAAAAATATTCTTTTCTTAAAATTATCTATAAATAGTAAATAAAAAATACTTCACAAATGAATTTGACAGTGCAAGGACACAAGTTTTCGATATAGGTAGAAAATTATCTACCTTTGTTGGACAAAGAAGACAATTGTATAAGTAAGAAAAAAAGTTGCCCTTGATGAAAAATCAGGTTTTTAACGTTTATATATTTTAAGACTTGTAGGAATTTTACGGTGTTTTAACACTTGAGTGTCATGATCTTGGTAAACACCACACAGTCCTAAAATAATTTGTTCGACTTTGAAAATATTTAAAGGTTTTGCAGAATTAGTGCAAAAGACGGTTGAAGTCAGATAAACATAGTTTATATGCATAATTATTATAGATGGCTATGGGAAAAGATGGTTCGGACGCAGGGACAAAGACAACGGAGTAGGTCACGAAATGCACCCCACTTAGTACAATGATGGGAGTATCAATCTTGACCATGGTAAGGTCGGTCTATTTCGTCGTTTTATCTACAGTGGACTTTCTATCCTGGAGACGCAGAAATCAAAACAAACAAAAAACAAAAAAAAAAAGCAAAAACAAACAAAGGAAATCTATAAAGGAAAGAAGGGAAAAGAGAGAACAGATACAAACAAAACTATGTTATGGATCAATCGTCAAGAAAAGAAGATGGAAAAACAAAAAAGAAAACAAATCCTCGTGCGATGACTATACTACTGGTATCGGTTTTTTCAATAAAAAATTAGGCTACAGTAAGAAATTACATTCAAGGATTTATCAAAATTAATGGTTTGAAGATTTTTCGTTATCAAAAAGAATGCCCTACAATGTAAATTGAATGAACATCAAATGAAAATGAAAAACAGAAGTAGACTCGCGTTTAATACGTGACGAATAATGCCACTGAAATTGTATGTCATTTGATCACATTCCTTGATTATACATAATTGTTTGAATAAAAAACTAATTTGTTGAACCAAACGAATGTATGCACACAAATGATTCCGCCTGCTTAAACACGAAGTTAAATACACCAATGAAATGAATGGCTTAAAATGATTGTTTTTATTTTGTATGAAATTGATACCAGTGTATGAATAGTCACTCAAATTCATCACGAAATTGAAAAAATATAACATTATTCGAATGAAATAAGTACAAATTTGACCGGGAAACCTATATTATCCCAGTGCTTTCTTGTACTATCGGGGGGGGGGAAATGGACTACTAGCAGAGATAAGGCAGATTTCAAACACTATTTTGTACAGAATCCATGGATTGACATTCAAATGAAGTTGCAACCTTGTGATTAACTAGTGTTGCATAGGATTCTGGGAACTTTTGCCCAGGAGCGTAATTAAGAAATGAATAAGTAATATTCATATATCGTCGGGGGTATTACATAGTGACGTAATTTAGGGAAGTGGTACTAAATACCATAATCTTCAAACATTGCAAAGGGCCAAACTTCCAAGACTTCATCATTAATAAATTAGCAATTTGGTAATTTTGACATATGTTACATAACAAAGGCTTTGATGTAATTGACATAGTGACGGATGCTTGAGGCCCTCTGATGTGTATACGTGATTTCCTAGTGGGCTTTTTAAAATACTTTTGTGTGTAAAATATAATTTCTTTAATTTATAAGAAAAAAATAAATTGATTAACATATTACTGTAATGAAATTATATCACATTACAATTCAAAAGCGGGAATCCACTCAACATCCGTCATATGTAATAAACCAAATTGAGCAGATTCGCGAATGGACGCACGGTGGTTTGACGGATATTCGTCATCGTGCGAATGTCTGTGAGTATAAATCAGGAGAGTGATTGTGTTTGATTAAACGTAAAGGATCGTGTGCCTGTGTGTGTCTTTGTGTAATACTCCACATGTTAATAAGTATAGGGATTCCATTTTAAGTCTAACCCCAGTATCGTCACACATTCCCTATTGCTACCCTGATGCACACCACACTACATCCCCGATTGCCCCGGATTACCTGTTGTCGGTGTGAAGCGATACCGGAAGGTTACAAGCGCCTGCACACGCGAGTTATTTTACATATCAAGATCTCCTTTAATTAAAAAAATAGAAAAGTTACGGGGCCAAAGCCCAAAAATAGTATGCGACGGGACGGAATTTGGTGATGCATTTTCTTTTGCACCTACTTGACAGACTTGTAGTACTCGATTACGAATACTCGTACTCGAGTATGAGTTACAATTTGTGTACTCGTACTTATACTCGTAGTCGGCTTGGGTACTGGGTACTCGTACTCATACTCGTACTCAGGAATATAAACGCTACTCGTAATCATACTCGTACTCGGGATAAAATTTTGCTGTACTCATACGCGTACTCGGGATCAAATATCATTACGCGTCTCGTACTCAGGGTCAAGTTACTCGTACTCATACTCTACTCAGGAAAATTGGTTAGGCACACTACAACAAAAATAAGTAGGCATGCATCATTGCGAGAAAAGGGAAATTCACAGAAACACATATACAGTTGAGTATATTTAACAAATTGTGATTTTCATCCCAATTTGTTTTGTAAAAAATTATTTTTTGTTTCAGATAAATCAAATATTAAATTTGTTGTTGTTTGATTATAGCATCAAATATTTCAAAATAATGACAATTTTCACTGGTTGATATCTGCAGTACCAATGCTCCATTCCATGACAATTTAATGAAGCAAAACCCCATGCTTATCCGATCCAGTTTGCTTTGGACATGGTAGGTGTAGCTTTAAGGTGGTTGTTCCGATTGTATGTGTATTTGTGTTCTGTATTATTGAGAGAGCCTGGCACTTGCACGTACACCATCAAGTAGTGGGAAAAAAACTTGGGGTTTTGATGGTAGAGCAATAATTGCCATGTTGCAAAGCCCTATTCAATACTGTGCTAATAAAGTGGTTAACCAAAAACGGCGGTTTTTTGTTTATATCTTGGGAATGAAATGGATTCGAGGGCTCAAATTTCAGACGACAATGAGAAAATTACGGCCTTTCATATGATATCAAAAATCGTACTACTCCGGGTAAATCAGGGGTGTCACAAAGACGATCGGAAACGCCCCTGAAACCTAATGTGGAGATTGTTAGTAGGCCAAAGTGATAAAGGCATCTTGTTTTTAACAGGAAAATCAAACACCTGATTAGGTTTTTTTTACATGCGTATTCCCTATCAAAAGACATGAAAGCTTACATGAAGGATGTGTTGTCAGAAAATACTTGTGGCTATTTGGGATACAGTTTTCACCCCCCACCCCCCCCCCCCCCCCCCCCTAATTTGAAAGAAACAAGGTCTGGCAAAAGTAAAATTCTTGGCCCAAATAGTCATCACAATTTGAAACACCACTTTCCAAAATCTTGACAGGGAACCTTAGGAAGTGATATATATATATATATAATATATTATATATATATATATAATATATATCAAGTTACAGTCATTGGTCCTAGCCATAGCTTGTTGCATATTGCCTCTATTCACCATGTCTGTTTCAAAGGAATCCACGCATTTTGCATTCAAAGGAGGGGTGGAATTTATAAACTGGTGTTTAATGATGACCAATGCAGAAATGTTGCAGGTAGAGGGTATGAGACCATGGCTACAGGATGGATACAAGCCCATCCATGATGGCTACGAAACTATAGGTATGGGTTCATATGCGACTAATGGGTATGGGTCCAGGCATGTGACACATAATGATATGGGATATGAGTAAGGTACGAGAGAGGGTAAGGTACACATGTTATACTAGAGTATGGATACTACATGTATTACACATGCTTAGTGAGTAAGATTTGACTGTGCCTTTGACAGTTTATCATCCACGACCTTGGTGGGCCAACTGCCCAAACCGGCTATTCCATGTAAAAAGACTGAACTGTTTTTGTCTAAGAAAGAAAATCAAAAATTTCGAGCAAAATTACATAGGGTCAAGTATATGCATTCTCAAGTTGGGGCGGGACATTATTCATCGTTATTTGCCATCGTCATCTTCCTCATTGGCACAAAGCTTGTTGCAATTTGGCAAAGTACTCATACTCGTTGTTTTATGACCTCTCGTAGGCGTCAAAGGCAGAAATACTTTTCAAACACAAATAAATGAGCTTGTGCACAAGTGATCTAAATGTTATACAATATTAACCGATTTTACTGATTTGTTAATGGTTCAAGAATTTGGTATGTCCAAAACAACATTATCAAAATTACACACAATTACAACAATATTTAAAAAGATGTACTTAATTGTAGAAACAAAAGTCCACAAGACGCGTTTG
>JAMKCH010002447.1:0-38244 GCA_023653785.1 Ophioderma brevispina
ATTAATATTGGTCCACCAAAATGGGGGGGACATTTTGTCATAACATCAAACATTCTTAAGTCCTAAGAATTTACAGGGTGGGGTAAATGAGAAAGATACAAAAAATTTTGACCACTCCTGGTAAAATCGGGCGGTTTGGGGTGAGGCTATTAGCCAATCGGGGCATGGTCCTTCCATTTGAACTAACACTTAATTTGAGACCAATTGTAAAAATTATTTTTTGTCTCTAAATTATGTAAGGTTATTGTTAATTTATTAATCTAAAATTAATTTTGCAGTTGATGCATGTTCAACTCACTCAATTAACTCCCCAGGGTTATCGTGAACTTAAAATATTATGTTCCATCAAGGAGCAAGAACAAGTTGACATGGAGGGGAGATAGAAAAATGCTATATTTGCACCGCAACTCGGTTGTTTAGACACCCAGCGTTGTTATATCACGAGACAAGCTCAAGTTATATCGACAAATCTGAACCTTTTATCCTCATGGTTATATTACTTTTCACACATAGGATCAGGTTAATCCATTTATTCATTTTCTTGTAAAGCTAGTGCTCGAAGCCAATGGAATGTGTTTACATTTTAGGGATTCTTCTTTTCATAAGGCATGTTGCTCTGAATAAGACGACTCTAGTATAGCAAAACAGTGCGTCAGACATTTTTAAAATAAGGATATACTTGGGTTTTCCACAGTTTGTTTGCTTTCTGCCAAGAGGTTTACTAGGAAGAAAACACCTGATAGAAAAATTAGATAAGGATTTTGTTCCTCATGATGTAGCTTTTACAGTGATAGAGATCCGATGGCAAAAGGAAATATATTGTCGTGTGAATGTACATGTGTAAGATGGCCATAAGTGCAATAGATGCCATGTGATAAATGTACGTGTGCCAGGTGGGATATCTAAATGTATATAATAATAATAATAGCAGAGATTTATATATTATGCCTATGACACGTCACCTAAAGAACCTTATGCTATTGGCCTCTAAGCGCTTTCCCAAATGGTCGCTGATCACTGTGGCCCCCCCCAAACCATACCATAAACCATCATTTCAAGGGAGCGGCAGATCGGGAGCAGCGCTTTCCCTTATCCGCAAACATACATCGAGATTACCATCCGCAGCCGGGACCAGCGTCCCAAATATGCATGGGTAAAAGTCGGGACAACTAAGCGGTTAATTTATTGTCCAGGGAAATTACAAGATAGCTGAATCTCACAGGGCTAGAACGCACGCCTATACGCAGGAATTGAACTAACACTGGGAGTAGGAGCGCTACCTGATGGTATCTTGTCGCTTTCTTTCCGTGAGTCAGTGACTCTTGAAATGGTCTTCAGACGACACGGTCACCTAAAGAACCCATTTAAAGAGCCACTGAACAAAGAATCAGTATAATGTATGTTTGATGGGAATTTATGGCATGGCAGCTTTTGCAATTACAACCTTCTTGCATTCACACAATGATCTGTCTTTTAACCCCTGTGCTCAACAATCAGCCAATTTGATTGGGTGTTCATAGGGATTAAAATGCATTATAGCCAATCAGAATACGATAAGAAAGCTTTAAGAATACATACAAATATATAGGGGGACGATTTTGATTGGCTATTCAGATGCTCATATCATGTATTGTAATGAGCAATCAGAATATTGTAAGAAAGGTGTTAGATCTCGGAGAGTTACTTTCTTTAAGTTTACCATCCTTTTGCCTGTGGAAAGTAATGGAAAAAGTTGATAAAGTGAACAGAATATAAGGTGCATGTATACTATGTACGAGGGCAAAGAACCCAAGTGAGAAATTGCACGTCAGGTGATGAAGAAAAGGAAGAAATTGCCAATTATTTTACATTATTTTGCTGCGAGTGTGTCATTTTCAATTCTAAATATCGTACTTTGGGCACAGGCGAGTAAAGGAAAAAAATGCATGTCCCAGGCGTAATTAAGCGGTTATCATGTATCGCATATTATCATGTCTCGCATATCATTTTGCAGTCAGGGCAAAAACAGATTTACAAAGACTTTGTCAGACAAATTCCGCTGGCATTCAGCTTCTTCTGAACATGGATATTATTCAGTTACAAATATGCACGGAGCAAAGTGATGTGTGGGACCACAAACGAGCAAGTGGTTTTTCTTGACGGGATTTAAAGCCCATCTCGAGACAGGGTCGGTAGTAGAGTCATTGTGTGGAAGCTTTGCAAGTGTTGAGGGATGTTTTGGTGAGTTATGAAGCGAGTTAGGTGTGGAATTGTGATGTAGTATTAAGTAGGAGATTTGCAAAGTGCATGTCCCTGCAGTAGACACTATGAGTAAGGCTTGCTCATCTACCAAGGGCTTAGTTCAGTAGCCTTGGATGGGCACATGTTAACAGAAGCTGACCATGTATGTTCTGGGTATCATAAATCCTACTAAAAATCAGGGGTACATTACATTAGCTCAATACACTGGTGAATGAAAGCTATTGAACTACACCATGGGAACTGAGATTTTTTTAGTGTAACCGGCTTTTCAAGAGCTATCAAGGTGAGTTTATGATACAAAGTCCAATTAAAAGCAGGTTTATGTTGGGCAAATTAAAGGAAATATTTTTGAGAAATCTTATTAAAGGGACAGGAGGATACAAATTTCTCTCAATTTGCTCTCTTGATCGGTTTGTTAGAAAATTCTTCCGAAGGGTCAAAGTTATTGGACAGACAGGTAAAAAAGAAAACCAAAACTGTTTTCAACTTACCTGCTATAGTAAATCATCCCCATAGAAAAAAGCATGGTTTGATTTTTCTGTCATGCACAACAGAAAATTCGAAAGCATCATCGTAATGATCTGATTTACATAACAATGCGTTCGGGCTTATTGCTTCAGGTGTTACCTAATACATGTAAGCTGTCCAAATATGCAAAAAACCTAGATTCGTTAAAATTTGGTGATGGCGCTTCCTGGAAATGCCATCGTATGTCTTTAAGGGTCGTTCAGTTAGTAATATTTAAATGCTCTTAGCACAAAAAATATGTATGTATTTGTACATATTCTTGGTGAAAGTCCGGAATAGAAAGGTGTTATGGTCCCTCCAGATTGATAGTTGATTGTTCTCAAGGTAGTATCAGATTTTGAGGAAGTAGCATAAAAACATTCCCAAGGTGTTGGATGATTGAGATAACCTCCCCCAAAGCGTGTCCATGTCCAAGGGCTGGGAACGCGGGAAGTATGATTCAGAATTCTTTTTTATTTCCTACTAATGCCCAATAACATGACGGACTTTGAATACTTTCACTGAAAAATTCACATGGATGAGAAAGTCTGATGATGCCGTGCATATTAAAATAAGAAGACCAAGACGAGTGGAAGGAGAATCATGGGAAGCTGTTTGGTGCTCGTCACGAGCCCCAAATGAGATAGTGTAAAAAACGTACCGATTAGAAAGTGTTAAATATTTTTATCAATGTGGGTCCAGGTTTAGACCCAGTTGAGGGAAGTTCTCATAAAAAAACAACCTTCTGACCCCTGATCAGTGGCATAGCCAAGTGGGGGCAGAGGGGGCAGGGAGTGCCCCCTCTCTGAAAACATTTTTGTGGGGAAATCGGGAAATAAAACAGCTATTCATTTTAAAACAGATCATTTTCGGATTCGTTTTGCCCTGCGACCGGAAATTTTTGCTTGTGATCGGGACATTGTTGCACCTACCCAGGAAAAATTTGCCCCCTCAGATCATCCGGGCTGGCTACGCGCCTGCCTCTGACACAAAAATGTCCATAGAACCCCTGGTTTTTTGGAGATATTTGAGTTTCATTTACACACATTCTCTATGGGGGAATGATAGCATTAGTTCTCTCCATGCTTTTCCGTCAGTACCAATTTAGATAAGATCTTTCACAGTATGTGACACAGACGTGGAAAATCTTTCGTCACAACCGTAGTGCAGCCCTAAAAGAGTTTGTGAAACTGGGTACATCAATAATTAGATTTATGTGCAGACAGTAGGGTTTTGATATTGTTTATATTGTGTTCTACTGACGCGATGATGGACTTTTAAAAAAACTATTTTTTGGGAAAATTTATCATTGACTGGAGAGACAAATTCTTCTTTATTGTACAGATATTTATACAAACTTGGAGAAGAGAAATACATTAGCGCTTGTTTCTGTGGTATCCACATAACACAGCCCCTGTGGTCCATGCGTAAATATCCTGACAAGTTAGCAAGAGGGCCGGTTTCCAGACCGTGTATTTTTCGTCTTTATTTAATTCAATGCTCGCCCATTTCTCCGAGTTTCTATATAATACTCTTGTGTTTTATCATTTACTTGATCCTCGCGTGCGTTGAATTGAGTTTCGCATCGTCGTATATTCTGCTAGAATCATGCATATAGGTCATCTTCTAAATACACAATATATAATTACAGCCGCTTGAGACTCTAAAATAAAGACAGAAGTACATTAGCGCTCGTTTCTCTGGTATCCACGTAAACATGTTAGCAAGAGGGCTGGTTTCCAAACCGTGTATTTTTCGTCTTTATTTAATTCAATGCTCGCCAGTTTCTAAGAGTTTCTATATAACATTTATCAAATAATTATCTCGGGTTGATCTTCGCGTGCATTGAATTGAGTTTTGAATCGTCATAGATTGTGCTAGAATCATGCATATAGGTCATCTTCTAAACACTTAATTTATTTGACAATTTATTTGACAATTATTACAAGTATCGGCATTTTCACTCTCATTACTCTTAAATGTCTTCATAACTTTCTCAGTTTGTTTAAAGCTTCTTTCATCTTGTTCCAACCTCCACTTTCCTCCACCCACACTCTCCAATTTAGCTAGTCTCTCCTCATCATACATAACTCTCTTTGTACACCAACTCCCAAAATATGAATTGACATTGCGCTGTCGCTCACTGCAGCGTGACGTACTCAGAAATACTACCTACTTTACACTTGATTTTCTGTAAGCAACTGTACCAGGTTTCTTAAGCAAAGGTTCAACGACCTAGATTCATTTGTGTACAGAGTAAATGATCCACAGTGGAATTGTGTTAAGGTTTGTAGCACAGTTCCCCAGGGCAAAGTTCCTGCTGCATCATTGTGACATTATATATCAAATGGGATAGGCTTGTGAACAGTGACTAACTTGTAGCAGATTTTGTTTTTGAGTATGTGGAGAATTGCTTGATAGGGTAACATGATTAACATCAGGGCCATATGCAGGATTTATTTTGGGGGCTGTGGTGCTTTGAAAAAGTGGACCTTACCCCCTAATATGGTCCTTCTTTGACATTTTTATGTAAAAATTAAGGAAAAAGTGGACCTTTTGCCTCTTTTGTGGAATTTGGGGGGGGGGGGGGTTCCCCTGCACCCGCTGCATACAACATCTATGATCCAAAAGGTAGGGTCAAGGGGTAGGGTATGGATAGAAGAAGAGAATTTGGAACAGCTAGCTTTCAATCTCAGCTACCACTACATTTTAAATTTGTTGTGTGCTCCAATTGACGGATTGGTCAGCTTTTTTGACCAATAAACCTTTGAAACATTCTTGATAGGTGTTCTACCACCGATCAAGTGCAAATTGGGAGAAATTCATATCCTCAAAAAATCTCCTAGTTCCTCCTGTCCCTTTTAAAGTTGTTTAAGCTGGAAAATCTTTTTAGAGTGAGCATGGAACAGAAAACTAAGTGAAGTCAGCCAGACCAAGTTACTCCTGGGGTTTTCTGTTGTGTGAAGTAAGGAAAGACATTCTGTGCGACAGAGCTCCCTAATGAATAAATTAAGAATGATTTGTTTGTCATCATCAAACATAGAGGCATTGACACTGCAGGAAGTGTGTAAACAATTCCCCATTTTCCACATCGAGGGTTTAGGGCAAAAGGACCCCATCTGCTATAGCTGCATAATTAATTTGGCAGGTAAACACTGGAATAATTCCAGCACAACTGACAAATGCAGCTATTTGGCAGATGGGGTTTCTTCTGCTCTAAAATCTCGAAATTGTAGTAGTATTGCCATGCACTTCTCTACGTACAGAGAGTGTGAAATGAGATGATCTCTAGACCCAGGGTTTGTCAAGAATCAGTACTCTGAGTCAAGGAAATCTCATGCTGCCATCGGCACAGTTCAGAACTTCCATTCAAAAATAGTGAAGAATACACCCGTGGGCTTTTGGGTATGAGTTATGATACCTAGAACACATAAGGTCGGGTCATGTTAACTCATACACACACAGCTCACTGAATGTGTCTGTGGTGGATGAGCATTATTGTAACTCATATAACGGTGAGACAATCTCGCTTCCATTCAAAAATTATGTAGAAGAATACACCGTAGGCTTTGGGGTATGAGTTATGGTACCCAGAACACATCAGGTCAGTTCATGTTCACTCATACACATCTATAGCTAACTGAACTGTGTCCTTGTGTGTGTGAGCGTCATTTAGCCGATATATGTGAGGTCAATATCATCTCCCATGCGTACAGCCTTCAGCCTTTCCATGCACAGTGGTTAAGAAAAAATACACCAAGGTTTTGGGGTAGTATAATGATACCCAGAACACACCAGGTCAGTTATTGTCAAGGCATAAACATATACAGCTCACAGAACTGTGTCTTGCGGGATGAGAATATATTGAGTCAAATAAGATCAGTCTTGACTCATAACTTCTACAGAAGTCTACAGCATCTGAAGGGTTAGTTGAGAAAGTATCAATCTAAGATATTTTTTCTAATTTAAGCCTGGTCCTTCCACAAATCTAATTTGGCTGGGAAAAAAAATTGCCGCTTGACCCCTCAGCTCATGCTATATGGCCCACTGCAGATTTGGAGGACTTGGGAATGAGCTTCAAAACAAGTTCCACTGACCTAGATAACTATACTAAATCCCCACATTGCACTGAAAGCTGCAGGCTCATAATATAAGAAGTCACATCTCCATGTGGCAGATTCACTATGATGCCAAGATAGTTCAATTCCCAGGACCCACGGGTCAGAATTTCCATAAAGTGTATTAGAAAATATGCCAACTCGGCATTTGGAGTATGATTTCTGATACCCAGAACACACCAGTCTAATCGTAAGTCATACACGCAGAGCTCACTGAAGGAACTTTGTCTTGTGATAAGTAAAAAACGGCTGGAACTTGTCCAGCAGTTACTTGAAAGAGACCATCCTGCTCTCTTATGATGTAGACTTGGCATAGAGCAGAGGGTGTATTGAGTACAATCCCACAATGCACCAGTTTTTGGAAATTTCACCTCATATCGTCATGCTGATCCCACAAAAATCCTATTCTTAACACATAACAAACACCGGACTTTTTATGCCCTTTGAGCCTACAAAAGCCGTTAGTACTTAGCGGAATTTTTTGCTATGATAATGAAATGTCTGTTTTCTTGAACTTTGCGGACACTTTTTAGCCCGAAGTACTGACATGTGATTAGTACCGCCTACAGTATAGCGAAATGGCAATGATCATGACGGATGAATCAAAACACCCTCTGGTCACTAAGTATCATTGAGAAAAAGTTATGTCTAACCGTAACATGCCAAAACTTGCTAAATTCACAGAGCTGAGGCTAGCGAAAATGCACCCACATAAGTCCAAAAAGATGTGTATGACGGCTTGGCAAACACACATAGGGGCACAAAATCGCTGGCGGGCCAGCGATACCATCGGGCTTGCCATCCATGAGTCAGTTCGGACTGTCCTTGTTTAGGGCGCTGGCGGCGTTCCCTGCGATTCGAAATCCCCCAAACAAGATATCCAATTTTATTTACCTTCTATCCCTTACCCCTCCCCTCCTCCGGGAGAAACAAGAACACTATTACTAGGGTTAAATTTCATTTGATTTCCAATCCTGTGTTTGGAGGAATAGTTTGTTCCGCAGTGTCCCACTGGTCCTGTATAGTAAACTTCTGTCTTCGGACAGAAAATACAAAAATGCAAATTCTTTGTAGAGCTGATCCATTGTGTATCTATTAGGCACACTTAAAGGCAAGCAGTTCAGATACAAAATGTGGACTTAGTAAGTCAGGGGAGGTGATGCTGTGAATCACAAAATAAATACTGACAAAAGAACAGGAGGGAGAGAGAAAACTTAGCCATTTAAAGGTTAAGGTAATATTGACACCTCATTCCTACAAATGATGGAGTATTGTTGGTCTGTGTAAGTGTGAAGGTGACAATGCATAAAAAAATCAAGTGGAAATAAAAATTTTGTTTACCCAGGTTGAAATATCTTTGAAGGTGCAACAAGAGATTTTGAGGCACCCAAGTATTGTGTATAATAGTCATTCATAGAGTAGACATCAATTTAGATTTTACCTTGTAATTTGGCTACAGATACAGAAATGTCTTAAAAGAGAGAAAAAAGGCGATTTGATTTGCTTATATGTCAATAGAAACATTAGGCTGAATATCGTAGTTGCTCCTATACAAATTATAAATTTTACAATTCTGTACGAAAGAAACATTTCTCAGATTAAATCTTTTCAGATGGGATATTTTTGATGGAAAGCTGTACATCAGGGCAAAAATCAGTACTTTCAAATTTTTTAGGGACACCTGAGATGTGACTCTCTCGTTTCACCCTTAAAGATTTTAAGAAGCTTTTGATTAAGGTAAAAATGTATATTGAATTTTTATTTGTAATTGCTATTGTTAATGTTTTTTCTTTATGGGACTTTGTTTTGGACATGTGTTCAAGGGACCCTGACTTGTGGGTCTTTCAATCGCATAGGGTGCCCATTTCTATTTTTGAACATAAATACATTGGAATACAAGTGTTTTTGCACCACCTACCTTGTCGCCTCAGAAGTTAAAACCTAGAAACAGCCTGTTTCTTGGTTTAACTTTTGAGAGAACAAGCATCCATCCAAAATACGACCATTTAAGGACACATCAGTGATTCCCCCAAAAGAGTAAAAATATTTGAAATTGGCAAGAATAGCTTAAAAGTGAATTAAGTCTGTAGAATCTGATAAATTACCTTTTTCCAACTGAAGAATTCACCTGAAGGAGGAAAACGACAGGGTTCAAGATATATCTCCATTCAATTACATGTTGTAGTAATGGTCCGTTCGGAGAATAATGACTAAAATATCCGATTTTGTTCTTACTAGGCTGCTTCTGATCCTATCATTTGTAGGGTATGTTAGGATACCTGTACTTGTTACAGACATGCAGAAATCTGATTTTTGATGATTTTTTCGATTTTCTGATTTAGCAAATCACTGATAGTGTCTTTAACTGGAGGTGACAGGTTTAACATGATGCAACATATCCAATGCTTCCAAAATATTAACCCCTTGAGGTCGCCTACCACCTTTCTTACAGCATCTCTGATTGGCTCAATACATGAAATAACATGATATAACCTCTAATTGACCAATCAAAATAGACCTTAAATTACATGCACCTTTAGCTTGGCTTTTATAACCATGCCCCTGATTGGTTATTTATAGCATTATATGATATAATTAGCCAATCAGATTGATTGGTTCAGTACCCATGGGGTAAATGCAATAGACGCCAATCTTCGGTGGCTTCGAGCAGCTGTAAATTCATTCCAATTACGTCATGCACAGATACCTTTTAACAAATTTACCAATTCAATTACATAAGCTTTAAATGAGGAACGTAATGCCAGGCTTTTGTACTGCATTCTTTTATCAATCATCGGGTATTGCATGACTACAAGAAAAATGCAACCTTATTGCCTTTCCGTGCTTCTCAATCAATTCTTTGTGCTGGTTAAGTTCTGTAGCTCGGATCAAAAATCTTAAATGAATCTTTCATGTTAATTAAGATGCTAAGGTAGCGTGAAAAATTTATATGTGCAGTAAACGCTATGGCGAATATCTTACCATGGTGAAATTTTAACACCACTATGGCAGTGTGTAGCTAGGAGTTGTGTGAATATGCTCCAGGGAGTTGCTGTCGGTAATGTAGTCCACCACCGACTAGGGTCACCTGGAATCGAGACAGATTCTCACTGTCGTCATCTAGCTGTGAAGGCGAATAGCTAAAGTGACTGCCGTTCCCGTCTTCGATCAACTGTTACATAAATAAAAAATAAACGTTGTGCTTCACCTTTTCGTAGTAGCACGAATTGAAGGGGGTTTTAAATGTCATGGTGGTTTAGCTGTAACTGTGGTTATTGGTGGTATGGCTTTGAATGGGGACATAGGTTTTGTTGAAAAATGAGTTCAAAAATCCATGTCCATGGTAAATGAAGAATGGTCGTGTCTGACAGGTGGATTGTCTGCGGTAGATAACCACCTCTATTATATACGCATTTAGAATCCATATGCCCCCTGTGTGGAAGAGACTTTACCTAAATTTCCTCAGAGGGGTGGTATTTTAAATGTAGTTATGGGCTATCCCATGTTGAAGCTGTGCTCCCTCTGAGATGAACTTTATCCTTAACCTTTGCTGCGTTCACAGAGGGGTGTGTGTTGTAAATGTAGTTATTCAATGGGCTATTCCAGTGGAAGTTTTAGTCCTGCTGTGGATGACTAAGCTTAATCTTTCCACAAAGGGGGTTAATGTGTTTTAAAGTATTACCCCCCTATGGCTTTTCCATGAGGAATCTGTACTCCCACTGTGGATGACTTAGCTTACCCACTGAGGTCTATTGAACCAATTTTATTGGTTGTGCATTGGGGTTATAAATGACTGTTTTAGCATCAGAGACATGGTAAGAGAAGCTTAAGGCTTGCAACAGATATATAAAAGGTTTATTTTATTGGTTACTCAGAGCTATTTCATGTTATATCATGAATGCGCAATCAAGTAGTGTAAAGAAAGTTGCGGGTTTATCTTCATCCAGATGGCCATATTTCAAAGGGGAAAAGCTATTACACTACACTTCCACTTGGCTAGTAGACCACCAGAGCATAACCTTTGAGATGTCCCTGGAAAGACTGTTCTTTTCTCGTTAAAGTCGATAGTTTGGTCCCAGTCGCACTTAATGTAGTCACGAGAGAGCTCATTGCTGAGGAACCTTTTAGTCATGCCACCTGTTTTCCTCGCACTTATAGCCTCTTTAAATGTTATAACATTACTCATGATATCATAAAGAGTGTATGTGTGATACTCGTTTGATGTCTTGACATTTTTGAAATAGATCAAGCATAAATCCTCTAGCATAAATGAAAGTTCTTAAATATTCCCTGGTGGTTGGTAGTTTAAGAGCCTTGCTTTCCCCTCCGCCTTCCTCTTCAAAGAAATCATCACAGTTGTCTCAGCGTATGGAGATTTTGTACTGGGAGGAGAGGTTTCTATGTCCGTTTTGATATAAAATAATGACATGCAAATGTCCAAAGTGCATTTATGTCTATACCAGTTTTCCATGTAGCCCTGATTTTGAGCCAAACTACTCGTTGCTTCTTTGGTATTTTTGGGTACGTTTTACTCGGCTCGGCCAAATTGGGGGGGGGGGGATTTTTTAAAAATTTAAAAGGCAGAAAAAAAGACCATGTCTATCCGAATCGACATCGGAAAAGGAGGTCGCTGATTACCAAAAACTGAATTTTTGCTACTCTGATTAGTTGTAACTGATTCCCATAATAGGCTTTTGTATTGAGAAACACCACAATTCAGTATGGTCTGTATGACTATGTTTTTACTCAGGGAGGTAATCCACATACACATTTGCAAGAACCCAACAAAAGCGGAATGTCCTTAAAGTGGGCATTTCGTGATCTGCAGCCTCGTCCCCTCCGACTTATCTAAAAAAAAAGTTGAGATTTTTAATATCATCAGAACCGTTAGCGCTTAGTAATCCTGCGTATCAATCTTCCGTGCGAATTTGGTTGTATCTTGAAAACCTTTGCAATTTTGTATTTCTGTCCGTAAACCGACAGAATTACAGCACGGTGGCCGACGGGACCGTGGGAAGAGCAATTTTTATAACACAACCGTCAGATCGGAATTGACTCATTTTTTAAATAAGCTTTTCTCAAGGATATCTATGTAATGACCCATGATAAACATAAGGTGGTGGTCAGAAATGCCCTTTAACATTACAAGCTTCTCCCTAAAATAATAACGACCTTTAGATTTCAAGGTATATGCGGGTGCAGATGCATTAGACATAATGCTCTAACTTTCCACTCCAGCAGCAGATCTGGAAAGTCGTTAATTTGTGGCTCCTTAATGCATCTGCACGCGCATACACCTGAATCTTAAAGATCGTTATTATGTTCCATGCTCTTCTATAAAGAACTTTGACCGACGTGGCATTGGTACAAATCCCACAATGCACCAGTTCTGGGAACTTTCACTCTTCAACAGGGTCACATGATCCCACAAAAAACATATGCTTAACACATAAAAACCCTGAACTTTTTATTGCTCATTTTAGCCACAAAGTGTTAGTTTAATTTTTAGCATGATTATGAAATGTCTTGTGGATCTTAAAAATTTGGAACACTTTTTATCCTTAAGTACTTACATGTGATTCGTACAGTGCAGTATTGGCATATTGCTATGCATCATGGGATTGATTCAAAACACCCTCTGTTTTCTTGCAAAGATTGTGTTTTCTGCTGCTTGTGCTGTAACTACATGTTATATTCATGAACAAAGTGTTTGACAACTTGTAAAAATACTTTTAAACAAACTACTTATTCTTATAATGCAAGTCAAGATTGTTTGAACTGTGCAGGGATCTTGGGAATAACTATTATAAATAAAATTCATTTTGCAACAACCTCAATTTCTTCACCTTCAAGCATGTTACTTAAGATACTGATTATGACCCGTACACACTACACAATTGTTTATTTTGACGAAGGATTGTTATTTGTGATTAATTAAGCGTGTGTTCATATTACACTCAATTAAGATACTGTTCCTTCACAATTTTTTAAAAACTAATGAAGATTGAAATAAGGATGAAGTTTGTTTACTTTGTTGCTCTGACTATATTCAACTGGAAAATAAGGGCTAGGAATGTCAGCCTGTTGCATCACCTCACTTAATTCATCAAAGCATATGTTCACACCAGTAAATCGGTTATTCAAAACAAGCAATCGCTAAGCTGAAACTATGTTTTTTGCTTGGTTGATTAAGTGATTTTAATCTTCATTGAAATAGGTATGCTAGTGTCTACAGGGTGTATGTCCAAGTCTTTAAGCAGTACAACATCATTTGTTATTTTGAGCAGGGCATAAAAACTGATTTTAAATAACTTTGTTCCAAGTGATTCAGATGGTGAAATGTCAACTTCAGTCCTAGGAGAAATAAGACCAGGGATCACAATATGGCCCTCTAATGAAGCTTTATGAATATGATCCCTGGATTTAAGAAAATGGTAAGATGTTCATGTTTATGCAAGAATGTGTCCGAGGCAAGTAAAAACATGAATAATGGACGAGGCGAAGCCGAGACCCATTATTCAAATGTTTTTACTGCCGAGGACACATTATTCGGCATAAACATGAACATCGCACCCTTTATTTCTATTCTATTACCCAAATAAAATCAAATAATAACCAAAAAACTGGCCAATTCTGATAAAAAATGTAACAGTTGTTTACGTCTTTACAGCGCGCGCCCTGTCTTCTCTGCGTAAATGCTAGCGTGTGCGCCTATAGTGGTGGTGGCACTCGCCGAAAAGAATGATCGCTTTGCATCACGCATAAGAGCGTAATCGTGACCCATTATTGCAGAATAATGGGCAGTAAACTAACCAATCAAAGAGCGCACTTTTGAATAATGGGCAGTAGAGGTAATAGAATGTTGAATAACTGTAGTTTTAAAGAGTGTTCAGTTATAGTGTGTTTAGTATTAGATGGACTATTACTCCACAGATCTTCTAATGTCACATACCTGTTGTCTAAAGTGAATTTTTATCAATCTCGTTTGTTGAACACTCTGTGCAGATTGGGTTCCCGACCCCTCAATTTCAATGTTGCATAAGCACAATACACTTGGTCAATCTCACTGCATATTATTTCCAACACTGACTTTGGAGGGGATTGGGAGGGGGAATAGAAAGTAATAATGACAATGCTCTTCAAGCCTATATCATTTACATAACTGCTAATATTAACAAGTGTTCCAAGGACTTATGAACAAGATTATAGTTTACAGCAAATTACCTCTAGTAAGTAGTGTCCACACAGGCTGAAACTCTGGAGTGTCGATCGGGGGGGTTTTGACCATGTGGACGAATTTGCAGTTTTGAAGTGTTGTCGAGGGTCTAGGGGAGTTGACCCCTATAAACCTTGGGGGTGAAGCTCAAACTTTGATAATGCTCTGGAGTGTTTTGGAGTGTTGTAACATGTGGACAGCTTTGGGGGATAGTAAGTGGAGGTGACCTCGCAAGGTCATCTTTGTTGACAAATTCCTCTGTTTGAATATTACGAATGAAAGGCCACTGCTTCCGATATACTGACTTCCTGTCTATACTCCGATATGAGAAGCAGAGGAGAATGGTCATGGGGATGATTTCAGAGTTTCAGCCATTGTGTGGACACAACCTGGAGTGAAGTAAAATAATGGATTTAATTTTCACCTCCGGAGTTTCAAACCCTTGGAGTTTTGTGACCGTGTGAACATGGCTATAGTTAGAACAGATTTTCCTCCAGTAAAATTGTACTACATGTATGACCCTTGCCTAGTAATGCCTCTATCATTTAATATCAATTAATGTTCATCTGAGGTCATGTTCCTTCTGCTCCTGAACAGCCTGTAGTCAATAGTGGTGTTGCTGGATTACATGGAGATTAGTCTTCCTGGTCAGAAGTCTACAAGAATCCTGTTTAAATGTCGCATGTCACCGTAGTTTCCATCTTGTTACACAAATAAAATGCTCCCAGCACTGCTGGGACGGGTTTTAAGGCTTCCTTTTGTGCAAGCGTAAAGGATCTACTTTAGTAGGCTGGGGAGAAATATTTAATGCTACAGTTGTATTGGAAGGATTTGTTTGGTTAGATTGCCATTAAATTCTAGACAAAATTGACACAAAGGATGAGGTAACTGTACTTTGACTATGTTTTAGATTTTTAAAAACAGTAATGTAGGGATTTTAATCTTGGTTTTCAGTGCATCTTTGATCGTACTTTTGACCCTATCACTTTCTTACAGTAATCTCTCATTGTCTCATTCCATTGATTAAAGGCCCCCAAAATGATTAACCTTGTGTGAACCAATCAAAAGAGGCCTCCTATGATTTACAAACCTTAAAAGTTTTCTCACCATGGCTCTGATTGGCTAGAATTTATCATATAACCACTGTATATAGCAATAATTTGGCTGTTATAACTTGGTAATAATGAACTAGAGTACACACTAAAACACTGGTGGGTCATTTTCTGGTCAGTCGTCAACTAGCACACTACGCCGACATAGTGGTCAATTTTGACCACAAAAAAGGGTCAACCCTTTTTCGTGGTCAAAATTTGACCACTCTTTCGGAGTAGTGTGCATAGTTAACTACTACCCTGGAAAATGCCCACGTTGTTTTAAAATGACCACATTTTTTTTTTAATGGTAGTACTAAAAACAAACACTTCCAGTGGTGCACCAGACTTTTTTTTTTGGGGGGAGGGGGGGAGTGAAAAGGTTGGGGTGGGGGGGCTTGAAATGTGGGGGGGGGGGGGCCAAACAACCCAAAAATGGTAATTTGTAAGCCCATAGAGTACTGTCTAAAATTAATATTGGATGGTTAACAAAATGGGGACACATTTTTGCTCGATAACTTCCAACCAAACTCGTTTGCCCTAAGATCACATTCTCAATGAGTTCCCTACCTTTCACCACCAGTGAACTAGACTTCTCACAACCCACAACCAACAACAGTGAGCTGGCTCCACCATCTTACAAGACATTTAGCTGCTGCCTCATAACAAGAAGAGAAGAAGCCCTAAGATACATGTAAATGAGAAAAACGCATCTTTCTCAAGATACAATTATGACTTCGTGATAAAATCTGGGGTTCTGGTGATAAGGCGATATATAGTGTTGAGGTCATTGCCTTTTACAAGGGCTTTGTTTGAATTAGTAGATTGAATTCAATAAAAACACATCCCGAAGTCCATGACATCCAAATTTGTGCTGGCACTAAATTTGTAATTGATTATATGCTAGTATTAAAAACCAGCAGAAGAAGCATGCTTCGTGTCGAAATGTGTTTTAATATATCCCACATACATACTTTACACACGGCCTTATAAAATTTCACTCTGCTTTAAGCTGATGTCCCTCAGAAGACCACCTTAACACTGACCAAACAAAGTTTTGGGGTTGAATATAGCAAACCGGCGCATACAGCGCCGCCAGCGGGTCAAAGCCGAGAAGGAAATACACTAGGAACATCTGATTTCTTTTTTTTTGTTTTTTTTTTTTTTTTTTTTATGCTTTTTCTGAAAAGGTGAAAAGACACCGCCATTTTGCGAATTCTTGGAAAACTCCTTTTTAGAAGTGATTTTCTAGACCTGGAGATCTTCAAAGTCGTGAGAATGTATCCAATGTTGTAGAACACGATGGTACTAATTTGGTATTTAATTTCTATATTAGCTCTGATTAAAGATTCCTCGAGTTCAGAGTGTACGGGCGCAAAGTCCCGATTACCGCATGCGTCGCTGTATACTCCATCTGTACTTCCACATTCTAGCTTCAGTCTCTGTCTGTGGGTACTGTAGGAATTTGACCTCCCTTGGCATGTTTTTGGTTGATTATTGCCTTGGGACAGACCCCTTGTCACGGTAGATTTTTAGTTTAGCCTGTTGTTTCATGTTAATAATTAAGCCGTATGTTCCGAAATTAAAAAAAAATAATAGGCAGGGTCGATATTGAAAAAAATGTAAACAAACTAGGGGAGAATATCGGCGAGTCCAGATATTATCGGGTTCACGATTTTTTGCCGATATTTATGCTTTAAACATAATATATCAAAGATTTTTTGATAATGGGACATGAAAGATGTCTTAATTATCCCCGTGTGATTAACCGTGGAGGCTCCGAACTGACGGCGGAGATACGCCCGATTTTTCAGCCAGTTTAGCCCGTTTTTGCCGATTTTCGGCCATTTTAGGCACTTTCTTGTAAATTATAATCAGGTGGATTGGAGGTTGTGGTTTGTAGTCCACTACATCCTCTTAATATGTTTCAACTGCTTGTATGCCTTTCTTCTCTTCTTTTTCCACGGGTTTAGGAAAAAAGAGCCCTATTAGGCAAAAAAGAGCCATATTAGGCAAAATTGGGCTTAAAGAGCCATCTAAGTGTGGTTTTGACCACACCACCATGAGTCCTCGTCCACCACCATGAGCCCCGCATACCAAAAAGAAACCTGCCAATCCCTAAGTCCCGACCTCAAGAAGGTTCGGGAGGGGATACATGGGCCGAGTCTCGGCCAAAAGGCGAACAAGGCTGTGGACCCCAGATCCTCCCAGGTCTCAGTGGCCCTTCACTCCCCACAGGGTCATTTGGGCGTCCGGGATTTACCCTCTCAGAGGATCGATCCCAAGCGGCTCGCTCCCATGTTCCAATACTAAGAGCCCTAAGATCCCCACCCAGGAGTCTTGCCCCCAAACTCCCAAGGCCCAAACCTGACCTTCAGCTGTAACAAGGGCCCCGGCCCAAGTCCCGGTCCACAAGCCTTGGCCAAGACCAGGTCCGACAACACGTACCCAGACCAGGGCCCAGGCAAAAACCCAAACCGGCTCCCCTCCAAGCCAGGGACTGACTTATAAGGGAGAGGAGAGGGAAAGCTCCCCGACAGCTTATTTTTTTTTTGGAGAGTGATTTAAAGCCCCCTTGGGAGTCTTTTCTTTCCCGGGTTAGCAGTGGTAAATGCCATGAACTGCTCCCCTCCCAAAAACTATCCACAATTGACAACGGAGAGCTTTACCAAGCCCCTCTATTTAAAAATAAAAAAAAAGTCACGTACCTGCCAAGCCGAGCTCAGACGCGTGCCCAAGCCCCGAAAGCTCAAACCCCAAGCTGAGCTCAAACCCAAGCGGAGGAATGCTCACAAGCTTCTCCCAGGGGACTACCTCGAGCCAGACCACTCCGAACTCGGGTGAACACCCGAACTTCCTCCCTTCCTCGGGGCATTGGGTCGGTGATACTATTGGGGGGGGTGGAGCTCTGGAACAGGAGCGGCCCATGGCAAACATGGCCAGCGATTCTCCCGGATGTGCCTTCCAATTTTTTACAGCAGTCACCTCCGCATACCCAGACTGCTCCCGCCAAGAGAAATCGGATCCTTGGACCCATCCCAGTGATTGCCCTGCTATCCCAGCCTGGGTTTGCATCTAGGTTCTCCTCTTTGCTATCTCCTCAAGCAGCACCTCAGACATGTCCAAACCGTTGGAGCCCGACGAGCATGACCCAGATGCCTTGTCGGTCTATGCTTCTATGGGCCTTGAGGATGATGAAAAAGCGGGGTTCAGTAATTAATCAGAGGATGAATTAGTCCCCGAGTACCCTGGTGACCCAGCCAAGATTATGACCAGGGCTCAGCCTCCCACGGTCTTTGGAACAGTAGGTCTCAGTGCCACAGGTTGAGACAGACCCACTGTACCCTGGCAATTCGGCCGCTACTGCTCGGAGCCTCTCTTGGCCCCCGCTGCCCAGGCAAGCCCCTTCAGCCTTGGGGACCCCCACTTGTGGGGCACTAAGTGCCCACCTGCTCCTACCTCACTGCTACCAGCCTATTCCTCCAACCTATGTGCAATCCCTGGGAACTCCCAGATTGACAAGCTCCAGCTTTCTCCCACCCATCCCTTTTCAGGATGGCCCATGGAAACCTTGAGGTGGAGTCATCGCCAGGGCAGGGGACTATTGTGGGGTGCCGCAGATGGCCGCCCACTCTTCGGCCATCGGCTTTTTAAAAAAAAAAAAAAAAAAACCTCCGTTCACAGGCAGGTACCACCAGGGGATGTCCCTAGAGTTCTCTCTCTCCGGCTTTGCTCACCCCTTCTGGAGAAGGGTCTTCGCGATGCCCAACTATTACCGTGGAGTTCCGGAAACCCCGGACATGTCGACTTCACTGGGGGTATGCCGCCCGAGTAGCCTATTCGAGATCTCCCGTCATGGGGCACTTTCCTACCCATAGCAAGAGACTCGGGAGTTCATGAGGACACGCAATAAATCAAATTTGTGTCAACAGGATGAGCTGGTTGCCTAGGCCTTACTCAAAGAAGGAGGATGACATCAATTTTAACACCCCTCTCTGCCCTGAGGCGTGATATGAGAGAATGGAGGAGGATAGGAACACTCAATGTGTTCCACTCGCCCCGACTCCCCAAGGTGTTGAGTCATTGGGCCCTCCACGCCGTTCGTCGACCCCTTCAGAGTTGGGGCATGAATAGCACTCCGGGATGAAGAGCTCCGCGGCTGGAGTCCCTGGCTAGGGATGGCCCTACGGGTCACCATGCCAAAATACGGCCTTGCCCAAAGGCCAAGGCCCTTCTCGTTCCGGGCTCCACCATGTCCCTTGCAGAGAGGAAGCAGCTAGAGGTTATACGCGATCTCTCGCATGTGACATCGTCCATTTGTTGAATTGTAGAGCCAGGTGGCTTCCGCAGGGGGGGGGGGACCGGGAAAATCGCAGCGCAGGCTGTAAATGTGGCTGCTCGCCGTCTGATTCTCTCGGCCCTGTTCGGTTCAGACTCTTTGGGGCCAATGGCAAGCAGCAGTCGATGCGGATACCGCCGAGGATGAGCTCCGCTGAGCATGGCTGACCTTGCAACCGCCAGGCCCCCTAAGTGGGCCTGCCGTGGAGGTACTCAACGGAGTGCACCGCCGCCTCCTATGGACCAGCCAAGTCTGGCGACAGTTCTGCCCAGCAGTACAGTACCTTCTACAGGCCCAAAGCAGTTGGTCCAGCAGCCCTTTCTGGCTCAGGGAGTAACAGCTCCCCCTCCACTCATGGGACCCGATTTTGAGCAGTCTTCCCACCACCCCACACACCCCAAGGCCGCTGTAGGAGATCACATCGCGGCAAGAAGAGGTTCTAAGGGCTCCAGGAGAGGTAGAGGCCCTGGCCAAGCAGCTAGGGTCGAGGCTCAGCCCCACCTTTTTGAAGCACAGATGGGCCTCCCAGTAATGGGTCGATTGCAGTGGCATTGCCGCGGAGTGGGGCCGGACATCCGATCGTTGGGTCCTGTCGGCTACCAGCTGAGTTCCGGCTCCTCTCGCCGGTGTCGGGATGAGGTTACCAGCACCCAAGGATCCCGCAAAAGGAAGCTCTCCTGGGAGAGATAGCTCTCCAGAAAGGAGCCGTCACGCATGTGGTAGGCGAGACCTATCGGGGCTTCTGCTCGTTCTTCCTTACTCCCAAGAAGGCGGGTCTATGGAGACGATACTAAACTCACGCAAATCAATCGACTAGAAAAACCTCAGCCTTCCACAGGAAACAACTAGCTGCAGTTCTACGCGTCCTGCGGCCAGGCTGCTGGGGGCCACACTGCGATCTACAAAGACGCCGTACTACACACCCAGTCATCCAGCTTCAAGACAAATTCATTCTATTCTCCGGTCGGGGAACGGCCTCAAATCAAGGTCCTGCCCTTCGATTTTCGACTTCTCAAGCTTCACTCGCGCGTAAAGAAAGAACGGAGTAACTTTAAGACAAAAGGCTTCACCATTTTCATTTAAATGGATGAGTCCTATAATAGGCCCCTCAGATTGGCCATCTTGAGGGACATCCCCCATTTAGGTCTGGGTTTTCTGAGTAAACATAGAAAAGGCAAATCTGATACCATAACAAAAAAAAAAAAGATACAAAAGTGTCTCCATGCCCACCTCAACCGGGAACAGGGCAGGCACGAAAAAAAAACGGAAGGGGATGTAAGAACGGGGTACCGAGACGAGAGGAGCGGAAGGCAACAAGAAGAGCAGGAAAGAGAAAGGGATAGGCCGCAAAAAAAAAACAGACAGGGCCCCTTCCAACTCTTCCCCACACCCCTATTCCCCCCCCCCCTGGGCCGATGGTGGACCGTCGTCCCCCTTGCAGGCTGCGAACGAGGCCAGACCAACTTCATCTGGCCGCTCATTACAGACCATGGAGGCATACCCCCCTCCCCCAAACACTACTGGTAACCTGTCCCTGAAAGTCGCCATCAAGCTGCTCCTTGGTGATCAAACACCCACCATCTATGGACAGGAGTGACCTTCCCCCCCCATGCCCGTCCCTTGTCTTAACACGGACGCATCAAGCGGGGTGGGGAGCTCACTTCCTTGATCACCGCATCGCGGGGCTGTGGACAGCAGCGGGAGTCTCGCCATCATATTAATGTGCTAGAGCTCTGGGCAATCCACCATTGCCCTGCAGCGTAATCTACCCAGGGGGCGCTTGTAACAGTATCATGAGATCCACTTGACGGTGGTGACATAAATCACAAGCAAGGAGGCACTCGCAGTCCCTCGCTTGCTGGGAGGCGTAGTACGCCTCTGTTGGGCGGAAGTCGAGGGATCTTCTTGTGGGGGAACATCTTCCGGTGCCGCCGAAAACACTTCAACTGCCGATGCTTGTCCGTCTGGGGGATCGCCTGGGGCCACTAGCCAGTCATGTGAGGGGCTCCTCCGTAGGTGGCACCTTGCCCCTCAATATGCTAAGTGTTTTCCGAAGATAGACCGCCCTTAAATAGTTCGATTTCATTCCAGACAGAACTCTTAACTCCCGACTTCTCTTGGGAAGAGGACCCGGCCTATCTGGGGGGGGATTGGGGGGGGGGAGGGGGGGGGGGACCTGGCCCAGTTGGTCAGGGATGCTAGCCTACGCTTCCCCCAAGTCTCATCCCCCCATGTTCTGCTAAAGGTTCTCCCAATCGAGGAATTGCCTCCTGCTCATGGTCGTGCCCATTGTGGCCTTTTTCACCAGCTTTGGTTCACTCGGTCTGACAGAAACTCCCTAATAGCAGAGCGGTCAACTCCCTCTGAGACCCGACTTCCTCTCGATCCGACTCCTCTCGATCCCGGAGCCATTCAGTTCCCTCGCACCATCCAAATGCTATGCAATCTGCACGTCTTGGCGATATCACGCCAATCCTTTAAGAAGGTGGGGACTTTCTGATGAGGCTGCCGGCTTTATCGCATTGCAGGCAAGGAGATCGTCTACTAGATCGACTTATGCTGGTAGATCCTCCGCCCCTTCAAACAACAAAAACAATGGTCTTCAGTGCACGCGGGTAACCCCTATTCTGCATCTGTAGGCCAAGTGTGCGACTTCCTCACATCCATTTTCGTGAGGGCATCCAGGTGCACACAGTCTTGCCTACAGACTTGACTATTTTTGGGGCGCCCATAGTAGCTTCCCAATTGGGCGTCCATCATGGCTTCTAATGGGTCAAGGTTTGAACAACCATGTTGTACTAGTCCCTCAAAGGTATTGAGCAACTCCGCCCCCCAAACAAGGAACACTCCTTCCCGATAGGACTTACCATTAGTGACTCCAGTTTATTGCCTCGCCCTCTCTCTCGGTGCTACGTAAGCTGTTCTTTTGATTTAAGGGAGCCCACCGGGAAACAGGAGGATGGACCTTTGGTGCCCCGTCCGTTGCCTCCAAATTTACTCAATTAAAAACTACGGTCATTAGAGGATAATAACCATCGTTCATTACTGCAATAACCTTATCAACTGTATCTAAAGCGACCTTGAGTCGCTGGATCATGGCGGTGGTCAAGTGCGCCTACTCAGAGCTAAACAAACCACCACCCCATGTTAGAGCAGCATGACACTCGGGACTTTTTCCAACTCATGAACATGCCGCCATGGCCTGCGGTGTGTTATCGTCGTGTAGCAGTTGCCGTTGGCGCGGAACATTACGTGGTAGACAAGGCCGTGCGACTGTCGCCAAGCAGTCACAGCAATTGTAACCTTGTTTGTCGCTCACATCCAAGCGTAGTATCACTGCCACACTAGATTTGTCCTGGATCCTTTGGCCTAAGGCCCCCTATGGATACCGGGGGCCCAATCAATGTGTGACTTGAATCTCATGCTCGGTGGAGACCTTAAGAGCACCCCAAAAGCTGGAGGTGAAACTTTGTACGTAAAAGGGGGTTAAGTTATAAAATGGGCGTTAGTTCTTGGTTCTATGTATCCTACCACGGCTAATTCCCCTCTCAAAGCGTATATTCAGCGGGACTCTGGTGCAATTTTTAAGGCCGTGGTGGTAAGTATTAATGTGGGATATTTCCCTCTACTTGAGGGGGTATATCTAAGTAATACTTACCAACGGACTTCACGCTCAGCTTGTGGCCCGCAGTGCTTGTCCTTCGCGGGGGGGGGGGGGAGTGGGGGGGGGGGGTTGGGTCCCTCTGCGCGGGTTAGTTTCTGGGCCTCCCCTCAAATCAGCCGTGCTAGGGTTGCGTTTTCAGAAAAGCGTCCGTTACAGAGCGTCAAAGGTATTCCGTCTCGCTTTGACCCGGATGGCGGCGATGTGGGCCGGGTGCTGATGCAACAAAACTTTGTTTTGGTCGTGGTAAGGTGGTATCTGAGGGACATCAGCTTAAAGAAGAGTGCATTTAAGGCCGTGGTGTAAGTATGTACTTAGGATATAAAACAAACTCAAGTAGAGGGGCGAAATCAGGCTGCTCTTAAAGGTGCTTGTTACGATGTATGTTGTGTTCTCTACTTAATAATGAGCGCCTGGCACTTACACATAACCATCAAGTACCTGGGAAACAACTTGCGGTTTGTGGTAGAAGCAATAATGCACATGCAAAGCCCATATTTAATACTGGTTAATTTGATGGTTAACCCACTAAAATGGCGTTTTCGTATTATATCTGGGAACGAATGGAATTAAGGGCTCAAATTTCAGGACGACCATGCGAAAACTACGGCCTTCATCTGATATCAAAATCGATATACTTTTTTTTTTTTTTTCTTAACTTTTTTTTTTTTTTTTTTTTTTTTTTTTTTTTGTTTTTCGGGTAAATCAGTGGGTCCAAAGACGATCGGACCCGCACCTTTAATAGTGTAAAAGATGCTATTGAAGATGACACACAAAGCTAGTGGATCAAACAACCCCTAAAACTACCCAGGCAATGAAAAATTTTATTTCTGGGAAATCAGCTGCCAAATTTTCCAAATATGTTTTTCCTTACAATACCAAAATTTCCTGGGAAGGCGCTTCCCAAATTCCCCACTTTTTCTGCCAGTTTAAAAATTTTCCACAATATTTTTTCCTTCCAACATACCAAATTTCCTGGGAAGGCGCTTCCCAAATTCCCCACTTTTCATGCCAGGCTAAAAACTAACAAATAAATATACACACATGTTCACCCCATGCATATTTAGCACCAGGCTTTAGGGAAAGGAAAATTATCACATAACATGTTATACAGTTATAAAGCCGTTGGCTTATACGATAGTGAAAATCGATAATACTCATTGAGTAATAGGAAGCATTGATTTGAAATTTTGTGACAAAGAAATTGAAGTGAGATACAATCTGCTACTTTGTGTGGCAGTACTTTCAACCTGCAAGAGAGCGGATGCATGCTTTTGTAAGGGAAATATTCGCCGCTACATTAATTTTACGCGTGTGTGCGTACTTATGAGCAAGAAAAAAAATTTAAGAAACATGCGAAAATGTTTATTTTGTGTGTTAGTGATGTAAGATAGCTGAAAAAAGCAATTTAAAAACCAGTGAAAATATCTAAAATTTGCAGAAGCACGAAAAATTAACATGCGAATATTACACCTTTTACAGTAGCCTATGGAAACACCCACAATGTAGCTACCTGTAGTATGGAGCCTTGGCGTCGTGAGTGTGTTCGTATACAATTTACTGTGTAATGGTGGGAATAGTGGAAAAGGAAAAATACGCTGCTTCCAGGGTTATTTGGTAAATTCTCTATTTATATAAAACATGAAGGTAGAGAGATGGCCATGGGGCAGGTTCACTTGAGCAAATGAGGCGCGTTGTGCGGAAAATGTGTGCTATGGAGAGAACAAGGGACAGCATCGCAACTTTATCTGTTTTGTAGTTATACAGATGTTAGGGTGTCGGGGGCACTCAACTTTGGTTAGGTAGAGATGTGTGGTGTAAAATGATAGTGGGCTGATAAGTGAAACTTAGTTGAGGGTTGGATCCTCAGAACTGCAATTTTATGTCTTCGCCAACTAAATTAGGATCAACTTAAGAGGAGGCTGCAGAGCGAAGTACACAATTCCTCTTAATGCTTGCCTAAAGAACTAAAATTTGCTGGGAATTCTTTGGTAAAATGGGATCTTAGAACGGGGGCCAGGTATAAGAAACTGCTGAAGGTCTGGGGGTCCTGGTTATCACACGTACCTGTACTGCCTATTTAGAGTCATATCTGGAAATATGGTCAATCACAACTAGAAACCAAAATTATAATATATGGGCATCTTTTTTGGAAATACCCTCCCATTCCCTATGTTAACCTCAACTGCAAAAAGGTCTTCCCAAATTATGTCATACCTTTTAAACATTTTGGCAGATTTTCATTTCCAATGGTGGATATGATAAAAATTTGAGCTTTTCCCCCACAAACGCTCAAAACTACAAATCTGAGAGTGTCTTATTCCAAACAATCACATAAGTTGCCAACCAAGATATAACTGCTATGTAATGTTTATAAACATAATGCACAGCTTCTTGGTCCGATACTGTTTTCTTATCTTTGACTTGTTGAAATAATTATCATAAATATTGAAATTCAAAAAATATTAGTCAATTTTGCTGATTCGGTATTATTATATGGAACTTAACTGAATCAAAGGTGCTCTTTATTCCTCTCCACCAAATTTATGCAGGAAATTGGCAACACTATAAAATCTAAGGGCCTGGATGTATCAGAGAACAACTTGGAAAGTTTACCGGAAGAAGTTGGCGGACTAGAAACCCTCACAGACCCACCTCTCCCCCCAAGAAAATCTTGTAAATCTTCCTGAAAGGACTTGGTGGTAAGATCATTTCCTCTCAAAGAATGTCAGAAGTATGCATTTTCATGACTTATATTTGGAATCGGCCAAGAAAAAAATACAATATTAATGGCATCCAAACAAACATAGGCGTAATGGCTCTGACTCAGAGTTTTACCGAGAGGCGCGCACACAATTTCAAACCAAATGAGTGTTTTTGCATATGGGCATTCCACGGGTAACAGTGTTTACACTTTAGCGCACCCACTTGACTTTCCATCCACTGAGTTAATATTAATTGAATTTTGGGTCATCTTTTGTATTTTAATACTACTACATAAGGCTTGATCCCCATGTTCTACAAAGGTGCAAGTCAAACTCAGGTGAATGAGGTAGTGCTTGCGACTTCGGGTTAAACACGCGTTTCACTCGGTGGACACGGCAGAAAACATCCTTAACTTCATCTCCTCTTTGTCCTCCAATAACAAGTTGCACCAATTTATTTCTACTGTAATCAAGTACTTTGCTAAGGTTTATTATACAAGGCACATAACAATAATGCAAGTTAAACTTTTTGAGTAAAGGGCCAAAAGAGTCGGTAACACGTGTTACGGTAAACACGCGTTACAATTTGTCCACCAAAAAAAGACAAAATAATATATGTTAGCTAAACATCAATGATCCAGTACTTTAAGGTTGATGGTAAACATGTTGATGAAATTATCCACCATAACAGTTCAGATCATTTCAGTAGATCAAAAACAGTAGGTAGAGCAACTTTTTTGATGGTGGGCCGCCAGCTATAGCTATCTATTATATCTATCTAACGGCCGCAGCGAGATTTTGCATTTTGGCTTCAGCCATGTAGCGCCAAATGTCCTTGTTTGTCATTAGGCTGGGGATGTCAGATGGACCTGTGGAGGTCTCGCGCCATCACCTCAATGTAGCTAAAGGGGTGACGACCCCTGTTTGGCATGGTAACTTCCCATGTGATGTCTGAGACTACGTGGTCAATCGCACGATGACAGTGCAGGCAATCGTGCACGCGTTGGGCAACAGAGGATGAAAATGGAGGGATATCTCCATTATATCTGTGCTTTGGTCTTGGCTCGCGCCCAGGAAGGATATGTTTGTGTAATCGCATATAGAAGCTGGTGTGTAGGTGCCAGAAGTCTATCATGTGAGCTATTTCTTAATGGTCCAGGGTCTCGATCCATATATAGTATCTGAGGTAGTGTTGATTCTGTTGAGCAGCAGAGGTTGTAGATCTTAGAGGCCAGTGGTGACAGTGTTGGTAATTCCTCTTAGTTTTGGGTTGTTGGGGATTGGTCGCCTTTCTTTGGTTAGCGGAATGATGAATGATGTGAAAAGCAGCTGGTTTGTTTCCATGTAGGTGTTATTACAAAAATCTAAACAGTTTGATCTGCGAAATGGATTCTTCCAGACTACTGCAGGAATGTTGTCGGGACAGATGTCTTGGTTGTTCTCAGTTTCTTCAGGCAGTCTGAAGCTCCTCCATAGTGAAGGGTCCAGTCTGGATGGAAGGGTGTCTGAATCTTGTGATTGAAGAAAGTTCATCAAGGTTAGTGTTATTTCTGAAACTGGCTTGCAAAGTAGAGAAACTAACGTGCCTTGAAAACCATGTGTCAAGGCGATCTTCAGTTGTTCACCTTGCTTCTTACAGGTGGAGTAGCCTTCTTATCGGTCATCTCCCTCAAGGCCTTCAAGGGCAGCAGCATGCTTGTTTTTCAAGATGTAGGGCGTCAAGTGCTTCAGCCTTGGACTTAACAGCTCCTCAAAGCACTTCATGTCCCACCTTTTGTAAGCGTCATCAAGCGCAGCCTTAGCAGAATCAAGGTTCTGCTTGGAGCTTCTAATGGCATTTCTTGGCTGCAGACTTCAGTTTTTCTCTGGTTTTGCGGACTTTGTCGTTTGAGGCAAGGCAGTAGTTTCTTCTTTGTGCTTCTAGGTAGAATCTCCAATGCCATTCTTTTGTTGGCTGAAGTGAGACCATTATATACTCGCTGGAAGTTCTTGTCTTCAAGCTAATCAACAAGAGTGTTGAACTGTTATGTTATACAGCTACAGTATACTGCTCAAAAAGCTTTGTATCCCCCACTACCTTCCTCCAGTCTATTGTTTTCATGGATCTCTGGGAGGTGGAGGTGGTTACTCTGACGATAAACTATTCTGGCTCCTGCAAGAGACAATTCTGTGATCAGAGACTTAACAGCTTCAAAAGTGTGTAGGCTCTTGAGTTATTAATGCTGTTAATCCACTTCTTTTGGACCAGAATATAGTCAGTTGGACAAGTTCTCCATTTGGGGTCGGTTGTTTGTGTCCAACAGTCACCTGAAATGATTTGGGAATTTGGTATTAGTGCAACAAGGTTAGTTTACGGTTAAATTGTTCCACGAAGTCCTTCATGTACATCCCATTTCTTAGACTTGTGTTGCAAAAGTGAACAGGCGTCGTCAGCCCAGCTGAGCGTTGTAAATATACCAGGGATGTACAGAGATTATGCGGCTGGACAACTGTACTGGTGGAGTGGAAAGTTAATGGTAAAACGTGAGAGACAGTTTCTTCTGGCTAGTCGTGTGTGGGTGCTGTAACAGCAAATGACTGGTGTTTCAGGATGGATTTGCCCGTTTCAATGTAAGCTTCAAGGATGAGCTCATTAAAGTGACAAGGTTGGGCACATTGACTGAGAGCCTTGGTGAGAAAAGAAACCCCACACCTCCTGTAGCGACCATTTCTCTGTTCCTTCCATGCAGGGCTGTAATAAGGGATATCCATCGGATATTTCTCCGTAGTAGAGGTCACTGTGCACAATGGGTTGTTCTTGTTATGCAGTGACATCGATATCATACAGTTGTGCTTCATTGTAAGAGTTCTTCTTTCTTGGCTGTTTTGAAAGTGTTTTGGCATAAATGTGCTTAATGATGAAAGATTTGATTAACAAAGTTGTCCCATGCATCTTTTGTCAATATCAGGGTTGGGCGGTCCAGTAGGCTTAGGGACCAACCCCATCATGCATATTGGTATAGACCAATGTTGACCTAAGAAGGCACAGACTTTAAATCAGGGGCTTTAACCTGGTGCTACGTTGTGAAACTATTTCATTTTGTAATTAGTCAATAGTAGCGGATTCGCCACAGGTCTCCAGCCAACTTTTCTGTTGGGGAAGGTCCCTTAGCCTTTGTCGTTCACGGTGACACTCTGCAGGGCAGCAGTTGCCTTTTCAGTCAGGGATGGTCCTTAGCCCTTTTTTAGACACAACGACCAACCTACAAAGGCAGCAGGTACATTTCACCATAGTGGTTTTGACCTAAGTATATACTATGGACCAATTACTCAATAATGGAGATAAAGGAAAGAGAGGAGTAGTCATAGCACCAGTTGGCACCCACCCTGTTTTTGCAAGACAAAAAGAGAGGGGAGGGATGCTGTCTCAATGTGGAAAGAGTCTGAGACAAACCTCCCCCATCTCCTGATGTGTCCGCTGTGGGGTTGCAACCTCTCACCTCCTTACTGGAGATCTGTGTCCTGTACCCCAGATAGGCATCACTGATTGAGTCAGTGATTATCCCGAGGATCAAGGCGCCTCTAAATCCTACATGGGATCAGAATCTAGTATACCCGATAAGCCATAAAGGCCAAACCTGCACAAACCAAACTAATTGGCTCATCTGTTAGAGCCAACAGTTGATTCACCTATCCTAGCCACCTGGGTTGCGAAAAAGTATGGAATAGAGATGAAAGAGTTATAGCTGGCGGACCACTTAGGCAATCCGTTGTGCGTGGGTGTGTGTGGATGTGTGTATGTGTGTCCAAAAAATTGTTAATTTTTTTTAAATTGACCTCAATTGAAAGTTTAACTCAATTGAACCAAATTCTGTCATAGGTGCAACAATGGGATTCCCCAATGTTGATGAGGTCAAACGGTCATTGTTGAATGATAATGGTCAAAGTTCATGTGAGATAAAGTTGAAAAATGGGCTTAAAATGTAAATTGATCTTAAATTGAAAACTTGAAGTCAATTGGAAAACCAACTTTTGTTAGGTGCACCTGCGATCCCTCATATGTTGATGAGATGCAAAGGTCATGTGCCAGGGTCAAAGGTAATGGGGCGGACCACCGCTTATATGCTTTGAATATAGCGAGCGCGAAAGCGAGAACCGCGAAATTTAGTTTGAAATTCAAATGTAGACTTTGCAGGTCATGGATTTGTAGGTTCGCGATTGTTTACTACAACTGGTTGCACCCAAGTTTTCTCACTTTTTGCTTCTAAATAAAATGTTTTAATCTTTTTGGGCTTGGCCACTCAATTTTCCCAGCACTATGCATAACTGAAATAAGAAAAGTCTTTCTTCCCTTCGTCCATCTTTCCACCAGGGAAACATTCCCATCATATTCCACAAGGAACTCAATTTCCACAGGTATCTCAAATGTCATTTACAATCCCCATTGTTAATATTTTTCAAGCAGTTATTGGCACTTTGCTTGGAACATGCACCTCATCAGTTGAGAAATTGGTAAATCTTTTGGCGGCAAAACTCATCACAACTTTCCATATCAATATCCCATCATCGTCCTTCCGTCATCTGTTGTTCTGTGGTGATGGGTGCCACTGCTTTGCCGACCAAAAATCTTTATGAAATGGCATTATGTTGCTAGGTTTTATTACTGTAGCACCTCAAACCACATAGTCTAAGCACGGGTGCCGTTCCCCTCATTGATCAACTGTTCTTTCTTCAACATGGCAATATTGGCCATTTGGGCTGCAGCAGCTACAAAGCTTGCAGCATCTTTACCACGTTTTTCCAGCAGCTCACATTTTGTCAGTTAAATGTTGGGAGAAAGAAACATCCGATTCCTTAGCGGACAGGTCCCTGGCCTGTAATTTGTGAAGTAGCCATTTATTTGATATTGGTTTGTGCTCAGAGATGGGAATAGATGGGAAGAGACTGCAATGTGAAACTTGTTCAAATTGCATGTTGGTTCATTCAAACCATTCAGGCTGACACAATTTGAACGGTAGGCAGAAGTTTTAGCAAAGGCTATAATGTGCTCTTAGAATGAACCCCGAGGTATATGAGGCATAGAAAAAATGAGGTGACACTCAAATAGAAATTATAATGCAAGAAAATACTACCCTTTTAACATTCAATATTTAAAAGCTGATATACAGTCTACAACCTGCTTTGTATGCATTGTTCGAAATGCGGGTACAGGTTCATTGGTAACACGCGTTACAAGTAAACACGCGCTACAGTTTTGATTAGCTTGCTGTGAATAGTGGGTAAGAATTTTATAATGTGCAAGTTTTAAGCGACCTTTAATAGGAGGAGGGAAATATTAAGTGGCTCAATGGGAAACCAGATTTTTGGCAAATATAGTCCTAAGAGTCCGTTTGGTAAACACGCGTTACACTCTCAAAGAAACGGTCAACATGACTGACCAACCATTATACGTTGGGTTATATAAAACAATTTACATGTTTGTTCAAAGACCAACGCCCACCTGCGGTGTGCGGGGTTAAGACAATTGGGCCCGATTGTGTTACCTGCATGTCTATAAGAGGCGGCGGACTAAAAGGGGCCCCCCTTTGCGGGTTCGGGGGTGAAGAATTGATCCGATGTGTTTCCCTGCAGGTCGTAAGAGGCGACTAAAAAAAAAATGGGACCATCTCGTCAATGGAACCTGACTGGCTTGCTGCCACCATGATATTGATGAAACTTTGTATATGAAGGTGAAAACCGTTTTTATAGATTCATCTGAGATTGTTTTTTTTAATTTGTGTGTAATTGATATACATTGTGTGTTTTTGTGGTTTTTTTTTTTTTTGTTTTTTTAATTGTTTGAGGATTATGATATCATGTACCATTTTAATTTCTGTTTATGATAGCTTAAACCTAAACCATGGTTTTGTATAAAATCATGGGGGGTTTAAGCTGATCCCCTAACCAGAAATTTGTATTGGGATGTGTTTTGTATATTTATTGTTTAAATCCATGACGGGTTCGGGGTTAAGATTGGCTCCGATGTGGTTCCTGAATGTCGTAAAGGGCGACTAAAAGGGACAACTTGTTTGCCGTGAGTTGCGACTCGTGTCGGATGTGAGGAGAGGATCCTGGCAGTTGAGGTGAAGCATGTGCTGCGGTGCATCCTTGCAGTGCTTTGTTTTTTGCAGTGGAATCAACACTGCTTCGGCATCAAATTTCCTAGAAGAGAGGCTGTTTATTCTGGATCAACCCACCGGCTGGTGGAGGTCTTGACCTCTAAAGACTCATTATGCTAATGATTGTTTATTGGAGATATATTGGGTACTTAAGTTACCCTTGTTACATAATTGCGTCCTGGGCCTTTAGCAGGCTGCTGCTCTAAGGTCAATTGAGGAGTAGCCTCTTTTTTCTTTTTTTTTTAGTTCCTTGAGTACTAGTCTATGGGGTATCATTGGCATAATTGAGTGATGATTTGCCACTTACATGTATTGTGTCCCTGGTTGGGCTCCCGTTGTGGGTGTTGGGGAGCTGGATCTGGAGATGAATCTTCAATACTTTTCATTATGAATTCTCAACACAAACTTAACAAAAATCTGTTAAACGTAAAAGAGATTGTGATCCGGATCCTGGAGTTGATGATTATGGCTCACTTTTTAGTGATTGAAGGCTTGATGATAACACACTATCAAAAATCTTCCCCTTTGGCTGTTAAGCCAGGGTATTGAATGCATTGCTGGCAATGTGAGGAAAATATTAAGAAATCAGGTCTGGGGCTATTTTGGTGGAGGGTTGACCGGGAGATTCAGTCGGATAACATCAAAAATGCCTACCATGCTTGCCCACGTTCCATTAGAGTTACTCCTCATAGAACTCCTAACTCTAAGAAGGGTGTTGTTGTTGTAATTAAATGTCATGATATTAAGAATTGTTCTGATGATGAAATTTTGAGTGGGTTGGCATCTCAAAATGGCACCCATATTCATAGAATTATGATTACAAGAGATGGTAAAAAAAATCAGTCGGGTCGTTTTTTAATTACATTCAAGGGCGCTAAATTACCCAAAGTCAGTAAAAGTGGGTACCTTCAGGTGCAAGTAGAGGATTACACCCCTAGCCCTACAAGATGTTTTAAATGTCAACGTTTTGGCCACTTTAAGACGTATTGTAGAAGGTCAGAAGTTGTGAAAAGTGTGGCAAAGAGGGCTACAATGATCCAAATTGTAAGGAACCTGCTAATGTGTGGAAGTGCAGGGGTAATCCATCGGCAAATTCTAGATCCTGTCCTAAATGGGTAGAAGAAAAAGAAATCCAAAAAATCCAAGTGACCAGGTAACATGATGATAAAAAGGCCAGAGAACTCTTCGTCTCAGGTTACCGGATCAAAAGATTATGCTGATGTTGTGAAAAGTGGGCAAAAATCAATTTCTTCTAAGACATCATTTGCCCAAAAGATCTTGTTTGGCTTGATTTTGCCCATCCTCAACAGTATTTAGAAATTGTAAGGAAAAAGACAAGTGATAAGAATATTGCAACTAAGATGACTTTGCCTAGTAGATCCCATAGTCTTCCTAGAGATCCTGTTAAGAAACAATACAGTTCATCTAAAGGTGATCAGACTGTTCAGGCTTCTCCTAAACTCCGAAGTAGATCTGTAAAAAGGAAGAGACTACAAAAATAAAAACTGGAGGAAACTGATAGAGGTCAACCTAGTTCTCACAAGCCAAAGAAACTAGGTAATCCCAATCAATTAAAAACACCTAATTTTGACTCGTCAAAGAAATCACGGGGGGGTAATACTAAACATTCTCAATCATTAAGAATTTCAAAAGGATCAACGGATCTATCAGTTGATAACAAGTTGAGCACTTTTGTCAGGTGATGAGGAGGCATGGACTTTTTGTCCCTGAAACACCCTGAACACTTAAGTGATGGTAGGAAGAGGTCCTCTAATTCTGTTAAAAAGTGACACATTCTAACAAATGTGGCAATCTGCAATGGAATTGCAGAGGGCTTAGACCCAATTATGAAGAAGTTAAATGCCTTATAACTGACAATAACCCATTTATTCTTTGTCTTCAAGAACCGTCTTTAAGACAGTGATTCTAATAAAGTTTGTGTTTAAGGGGTACGATTCTTATAACAAAACAGCTTTATCCCCAGTGGATAATAGAGCTATTGGAGGGTAATCGTACTATAAGGTGGAGTCCTCATTATGTCATACAACTGAATACCAATTTGGAAGCAGTTGCTGTTTAAGTTACTCTACGCACAATAAACTGTTTGTTCTGTTTACATTCATCCTAATTATAAATTAGGTTTAGATGAAATTGATGATTTGATCGGTCAACTTCCTTCTCCCTTCCTTTTGGTAGGTGACTTCAATGCCCATAGTGAACTTTGGGGTTGCAAGGATACCAATCGGCTGGGTGTCATTGTAGGAATCTTTTTTGGAGAAATCAGATTCTTGTATTTTGAATGATGGGTCTAGTACATTCATCCTTCTGCGACTGGAATTCCATCAGCTATTGATTTATCCATTTGTTCCCTACTATGTTTATGGGACTTTTGTGGGGAGTTCATGATGGTCAGTGTGGTAGTGATAATTTTTCCATACTTAAAGATATTAATAAAGCCAATGCCTGAAGAGAGTTCCTAAATGGAAATTCAATAAGGCCCAACTGGCCAGAGTTTCATGATAGCTGTTTAGCTGTAATTAATAGGCAAGCTTTTGATAACATTGAAGATCCTCTTTTTATTCACTGACATTTTGATTGATATAGCCAATAAATCAATTCCCAAGTCGCCTTCAAAAGCTTATAGTAAACACCAAGGCCATGGTGTAATGCTGAATGTAAAGTCGCCTATTGGATGGTGCAAAACGTGCAGTAATGTTTTTAAAAATCGACCAACAAAGAACAACTTAAGAAAATATCAAAAGAGCCGTGCTAAAGCTCGTCGCATTATTAAACCCCAAAGTAAACGGAGGTCTGAGGCAATATGTATCAAGTTAAATTCTAGAACTCCTGTAAAAAAGCTTGGGATAGGGTTAGGAAAATAGTGGGAAAAGGGAAATAATTCCACTTTTCATCTAGATAAATCTGATGGTAGTAAATGTACAGAAGCTCAGGATATGGCCAATTATTGGCAGATAGAATTGAAACAAGTCTTCAAGGCAACCATTATACTCAGACATTTCAAAGATTAAAAAATACTGCTGAAAAACAGAAATTAGATTTTATCCCAACTGATGCAGAGGAGTATAATAGTTCATTTAGCATGTAGAGCTTAATGACTCTTTATTAAATGTCATGATACTGCTATTGGACCAGATGAAATCCATTATAATTTCTTAAGCATCTTCCACAAGAACCCCTTCTTGTATTGCTTGATATTTTCAATAATAATAGAGTTGGTGTTCCCAAATGTATGGCGTGAAGCTACAATTATTCCTGTTCCGAAGCCAAGGAAGATGCGGACCAAGGCAACAAACAAATTTATCGTCCATCTCCCTTACCGTGGTTTATGTAAGACCATGGAAAGGGTGATTAATACTCGTCTTGTTTGGTTCTTGGAAAGTAATGGACTGCTATCTAAGTGTCAAAGTGGTTTCCGGCAGGGCCGTATTACTATTGACCAACTTGTCGTCTTGAATCTTTTATTCGTGAGGGTTTTGTTAGAGAGACATCATGTTGTGTCGGTTATTCTTTGATCTAGAGAAGGCCTAGGATACTACTTGGAAATATGGTAATTTGAAGGATTGATATTTAGGACTAAGAGGGTAAAAAATGCCTTGTTTATAAGAATTTTTTGACCAGATGTGTTTTTAGTGGTGTCGTTGGGAACAGTTATCAGAAATTCATATAATCAAGAGATGGGTGGTCCCACAGGGTAGTATTCTCTAGTAACTCGATCGTTTGAAAAATTAATAGTATGCAAAAGTGGTCCAATGCAGGAATGGATGAGGTATTGTTGTAGATGATTTCTGATTTCCTATCGTCATCAAAATGGTTTCTAAGGAAAGACAAATGCAAAATTGCCTGAAAGAAGATTCAACAGGGGTGATGAAAATGGTTCCGTTTCTCTAACTAAAAAACTTTGTATGCATTTTGCAACAAAAGACGCCTTCACCTTGCCCCAGAACTAAAATGTACTGGTTCTCCTACTCCAGTCGTTTTGTATCACCGACTCAATCTTGGGCTTAATATTGGACAGTAAATTGAACTTCAAACTCATATTGACTATTGGGAAGATGTAAAAAAGGTCTGAATTTTTGAAAAGTAGTTTCTAAGATGGAATGGGGTGCAGATCGCTCAATTTTGCTTCGCCTTTATAGATCATTTGTGAGATCACCAAAGTGGATTTATGGTTGATTGTTTATAGGTTCGCTCGTATAAGTCAATTTGAAAAAAAGCTTGAACCTATTCAGAATCAAGGGTCTGAGACTATGCTGGGTGCTTTTCGTACCGTCCTATGCAAAGCTTATATGTCGAGATAATGAACTCCATACATCCTAAGATGGGAAAAATAGACTCTTCCAATATGCTCTAAACTGTAAAAGTAATGCTGAGATCCCAACACATTGCAGAGCACCTTTCGCCTAATTTACTAACTTCTATACTAGTAAACATAATGCTCATTCCATCTTTTGGAATACGTATAAAAGAGGGGGATTCACAGGTATGTCCTAATGCTGATAACATGGCTTCATTGATTTCTATTAGTCCCTTGGACAAATGTTGAACGTGATATTGAACCTAACTTTATGTCAATATTAAAACATACTGAAAAAAGTAGATAAATATATTTTTCAAAGCTTAAATTTGGGTGTGATTATTAGGAATAAATATCATCAACATCGAGACTGATGTTATTTACAGATGGGTCTAAGGTGTTGGAAAAGGCTGCTGCAGCTGTTAAGTGGCGTGCAGGAGTGATCATCGTCAGATAGGTTACCTGATAATGCTTCTATTTTCATTGCCGAATTGTGGGGACTTAAGTTGGCCTTATGGAAGTAGCGGAAAAATTACAAATGAGATCATTTCATATATTTACTGATTCACGATCTAGTCTTATGGCTTTGAAAGGCAGAGACTGTCGTCATCCCTATTTTGCTGAGTTGTTGGAAGGATTCTTCAATTTGTCTCAAGTGAATGAAATCCGTGTTTTAAGCTTGGATTCCGAGTCATCACATTGGTATTCAAACGTGCAATGAGAAGGTTGAAGTATTGGCGAAAGAAGCCTTAATATGAATATAACAACACATTGAAGATTCCCTTTACAGATTTAGGCTTCAGTTAATTAGCCTATATCAGAAATAGTGGCAAATTGTGGGGATAATTCCTAATAATAAAATGCATGCTTTTCAACCAACTGTGGCAGGCTGTTGGTAGTTCAGGGTTGACTTGGACGAAGGGACGAGAGTGTATTAGCACGATTGTTGTAAATGGTTCAAATTATATGACCCATAGTCATCTGCTTAGAGGTGAGCCAGCCCGGGTCTTCTGTGATTGTGCTCTTTCTGTTGAAAACAGTATTAATGAGTGCGTTGATTATGCGGTTATTCGTCGAAAAGATTATAGTGTCCAAGATTTGAAAACATTTTCCAGATATTAGGCCTCTTCAGGTTATAAATTTCCTGAAGGAGGGCACCGATTGTACAAATATTTTATACTTTTAGAAAACGGGTGTGATTGGTATTATTTTGACGTTTTTTAAGGTTTGATGTTTTTTAAACGAATATAATGACTAAAACGTAATGACACGATATAACACAATTGTTGAGCTGTCGTTAAATTTTAATACTCCTACTCCACTCAAAATTGATAGTCGCAAGCATATGACCAACAACACAAACATGAGGGGAAACTACTTTTCTCATGATCAATACAAAGTTTTTTAAATGATGAATTAATGTATATGCCATAGACTCAATTGAAAATAGTAAGTTATGGGAATCCGAATATCTCTTAGTACCCATACTTAATTTTTTTTTCACCTTGCAACTAGTTGTACCATTAGCTGCTATTTTATGTACAAAATGTGCACTGCCCGGGGTACACTGATGTACGTATACATTTGTATTCTGGACTGTTCCATGTTGAGCAATCTATCACGATGTATTTGCCTGTTGTTTCTACACTGATCAAGAGTACTTCAATTTTATTTTTTTTACTCTGTAAAGAATGAACTCCACTTGTATGGCATTGATCCAAATGGGACCGCCACGCAAAGATGAGGATGGCAATAGTGGGGAGTGCCTGAAGTAATCGTTCCACTACTGAGGAACAAATTGATTCTGTATTCAGAATGGTTAATGTGTATAACAATGCTGAGTGATGTGTGGATGAGGGAGCTTATTTCAGGAAGCGTTCTGCTCTCCAACTTTTTGTAGAACACATACATTGT
>JAMKCH010002448.1:0-71652 GCA_023653785.1 Ophioderma brevispina
TATTGAATTATACTCCTGTATTGCAGTTTCCTTGTCGTGTAGCTGCTGGTTATGCTGAAGTTCAATAAATTGATTGATTGATCTTGATTGATTGAATTGATTTTTCCGGTTCCTACTCCAAGACTTGTCAAGTCTTGCTTCGGTTATTCGGAATATCAAAAATGAAGTTATGGAGGAATTACCCTTAGGTGGCATACTCTCTGACATTCTAGGTTGCACCCTAAACCATTCATCACAATTATTGCGACGAATGGACGACAACTTTCGAATTAAGCTGGGTCAAACCCTCTTTGGTGCCTAAATTGTTTGCTCAACCTCATCCCGTGCGCGTCTACTTTAAAAATCCAGTAAAACTAAAGGACAAAAATACATGCAAACTTCTTTCTAAGTTAAAATCCACGTCTAAGTGAAAATAGTCCCATGGTCACGTGGCCTAATTGTCATGTAAATACACTAAGTCAGGTTTTTAAGTCGATTTTGTCCTATAATGTATTTGTTACAATATCGGCATTTCTTTATTTCAGCTTTGTTACACAATTTGCACCATATACCACAACACGTTTTTGTTGTAGATCTTGAATCACTCTGTATTGATATAATTTAAGAATCTGGCATTTGTTTTGTTTTACTTAAATTGCATCATACACAATATTGCTTACTTTGTGATGCGCACATGCTTTGGTTATTTAGTGTAGAGAGATTGACCTTTTTCAAAACTAATTCTCTTGATCATTATTCATTAACACATTGGCGGCCATTTCGATTATAGCCCCCCCCCCCCACGTGAATTATAGTAGATTTACCCATCGTGTCACCTCTAGTACTTTTCCGAAGGTAATAAGCATTGAATTGAGGGGATGTGCAGTGGATGTAATTTCAAATTCCAGCTAAATCTATTGAAACCATGTATCCTGTATGTGAAGAGCACGAATCAATTCTGTGCTTAATGAATCATTCAATTTAGGTCAACGTAAACGCATTTATAGTCCCCGCTTAACTTTGAATACATGCTAACTACGTGTTTGCTTCAACGGTATGCAATGTAATTGGTTTGATAGCAAAGGCATCCAAAGTCTTGTACTCTCTATGTAAGCATGAAAGGCAGATTTCGTATTTTTCATGAAACAGGTGAATCAGGCCACATATTCTGCCTCCTCTCCAACTATCGACGCGTCAAAATTTTCGCTCGTTGACACGATGGGTTGAATCGACTAAACAAACCTATAACAAACATATTTGCTAGAATGCTGGCTCGCACGCGGTAGAGTTTGACCACCACCCATGCTCCAGAGCAGGTCTCCCTCACAACCTCAAAGGGCAGCTATTGAGTTTTATCTTTTTTGGACTTAGAATGTAAATTATATATTTTTAATAGAAGGCCGTACCGAAAGTCCGAACCCTAGACCACTGCATCATGAAGTCAGTGTGCCACACTTGCAATCCTAATCCTTGATACATTTACGGATTAAATCGCGTACTGCTATTGTGGCACAATCAATATGAATGAACACCCCCATTTACGTTTGCCTTCTTGGCACACAGCGCCGGACATTGTTGAATCACTGTCAAAAGTACTTTTAGCCACGCGCACTTGTCAAATCTTCACTGCGCTAGGAGTTCACAAGTTTTCGACGGGGAACATGCCAAGTGGCTGACACGTACACAACAACTTGTTAACATATTCGGACCCGGTGTCATATATTAAACGTCCTGTGACTGAATGTCTACCACCCATCTGTCTATTGGTTCTCCATTGAGTGCTGTATGCATCATTTGTTTCAAGCCTCGTAACCGAATGGCCTCGTTAGAGGTCACGGTTTATTCTTACATGTTCTACGGTAGCTAGGACCTCTCTCATGGGGGACACCGTTTCTTTACACCGGTCAGATAGCGTTTTATTCGGATTTTTTTGTACACTGGAGATTGCACAAACTACTTGGCCTATCGTAACCATTTACGCGACCAAAATATTTCTACAAAATTTGTATAGTTAGGCGACTAGTTTATATATAGGTTATTTTTTTTGATAAAAGACGAAAAACGTGAAAAATACGATCCACAAGCAGTTTTCTTACCTTATCAGCCGGCTCAATTCTCGATTGCTGGTGTCAAGTCATGCCACACCCCAGGCAACCACGACTATGAACTAAGGGTCTTTTTGTGAGGAACCGTTTCTAACATCAGATCGACACCTGATTCATTAATTTCGCGATATCCAGGGTACCGCGACCTTTTTTTTCATTCCTTGTTAAGCCACGCAGACTTTAACACAGCGTTTGGCTGCTGGTGGAAGTCCCATACGTAGCGCATGTCTAAAATAGCCTGGCCTATTTACGTCGTGCGTATACGATCGCGGCGCTGTGGCCGGCCAATTAGCGATGCTATGGGAGCGTAAGTGGTTTGAATTCTCCGCTCTGGCACGGTTGCCACAACCCTTCTCCAGGAGCGCTGAGTGGTGGTCAAAATCTCACACTTGCGTCACCATTTTGCCTGTAGTGGACATTGAAGGGATTTATTGGTATGAATCTATCGCACGAAATTATAATGAAATATCCCTAATATGACGTACCATCTGGTTTGCATGGTCATTGAGTATCCTTGCGAAGAAAACACCATTTTTCCACCACCCATTGGCTTAATGGTCCTGCCCGCCTCTGAGGGGGCAAATTCCCATCTTGGGAAATTTCCCTCTCGGGGGGGGGGGGGGGGTCAAAAGGCACTTTTCCCGGTCAGAGGGCAAAAAACGGCTGATTTGCATGATTCGTCGTCGGGGGGGGGGGGCCACCTGCCCCCTGCCCCTACCTGTTACGCCCTGAATCTGCACGCTTAACTTTCGAAGCAGTAGACGATTTAAGGAAGCCGCCCCGTTTAATTTTTACGCTATCGTTTTGCCACAAGCCATGTTTAGTCTTTCACACCAATTCAAAGATGATCGGTGGTAAGTCAAGTTCTGGCCTGTATGTAAGACTATCCGTTTTTACTTTATGATTGAATTAAAACCGCTTTAGCTTTCTTAAAATACATAAATTATCAAAATGGCATACAATTTGGTGCCTAATTGGTCATCAAAAAGAGCCCAAGCAGTGGTTAAGAGCCGGTCATTTTATACAAATTGAATCAGCCAATTCAGTGAGCCCATTGTATTTGCGCTTATGGGATGGCATGTCTCTAAAACGTGCACCCAGGATACATTGTGTTAAACAGGTGTCCCTCTGGAATGCCTAATTGTATTCGGTAGACCAGAAATACCCGCCTGTTGCCTCCATTCCTCTAATAAAAATGAATACTTCCATATTGCTGTACATTGAATGTACATTGGTTGTACTGAATAAATATGGATTTTTTTTTATAATTTGCGCTTCATATTAATAATACATTTTTGTTTCAAATGAATGTCTTGCAGTCAGAAAAATGACACTATATTATTGATATCAAAGTAAAACGTTTATAATATCTTCCATATTATGATTGCAGGCATTTTGATCGGCCCACGAGAAAAATTGAAATCATATGGTATAGATAGTACTAGTGTTTCGTGAATAAGTAGACTACTGCACATTCATTACTTAGACCCTCGTTTGTAATTATTATGAGAGAGGTAGAGGTTCGGAAAAAAGCGGGGAAAGAAAAGTTTGTTTCACGAAATTACCCAACAGAGAACTTTTAAATTTCAAACATATGGATGGATTTAACCTACTAAATCTATTTGAAATTTTGGACCCGTTGCCACTGAAAGTTGCAATGATCTGTCAATCGGCTCTGGTACCATTAACAAATGAAGTGTGAGGTGGTCTTTGTTATTATACATACGAGGTAGAAACGACTCTCGATGTTAGCGATAATACCCCTGCGATCAATCTTTGGCGGACCAGAAAACCTTGGTCAGACAGTGACCTGCTCATATTGTGTCACTTCTCTAATCGAAAGGTATTGTAGTGTATTTCTTTGAAAGTTTGAAGGGACATGTTTTTGTATGACGATGTGCCATGTTACATCACCGCCGGGCAAGAAACAAAGCGCTGTCCCGCGGTATGCGTGACACCTGTAGGGCTTGTATGGCACGCTCCACGTATCAAAATCATGGCGAGTTTTTTTCCTCGCGCATGTCGAGTTTCACGCGCTGTGTATCAGTTTTTCCTCGGCCATATGTTCTATGTGCAGCGTTATCATGTCGATTTACAGCGCTATCTTTCCAGTTTGCCCTCTATTCAATCATCTAGTTGTGCTCTCTATATGGTGAGTTTGACATAAATCACGTCCAGTTTCAAAATCTCGACATGATTTTTTCTCACTCACTGATGAAACCTACATGATTTTTTTTTTTTTTTTTTTAAAATATTGTTGGCGAAATGTTTGCTACATAACTGTTTGAGAAAAAATCATGTCTAAGTTTGCTCATTTTTAGAAAAAAATCATGTCAGTTTGCTCATGTTGATAAAAAAATCAGGTCCAGTTTGCACCTGTTGAGAAAAAATCATGTCCAATTTTTTAAAACTTGGCATGATATATTCTGGACATGAGTTATTCTTGACATGATTTATTAAACTCGGCACATATAGTTCAAACTGGATAGGCATCGCATAAACTCGACATATAGCGGGGTAAACTCGATAGCAGCGGCATGAAACTCGCCATGATTGATACGTGGAGCGTGCCATAGGCTTGTGCTTTTAAAGAATTGCCATGATTCTGAATATTTGTAAATGCTATGTATTCGGTGACCAAGATGCCGCCCTGGTGCTCCATTCATCTAATAAAAATGATTGTTCCATGATTGCTGTACATTTATGTACATTTGTCGAATATATAAATATGGATTTTTTTTATAGATGTGCGCTTACAATTATAAATAAATACATTTTTGTTCAATGAAGTCTTTCAGTCAGAAAAAAATGACACTAAATTGATATCAAAGTAAACGTTTCTAATATCTTCCGTATGATTGCAGGCATTTGATCGGACCCACGAGAAAAATTGAAATCATGATGGTATATAGTACATGTGTCTTGAAATAAGTAGAATACTGCCCATTCAATTAGCTTCGCCCCTCTGTTTTTATAATGATTATTAGAGAAGGTAGAGGTGTCGGGTAAAAAATCGTGAAAGAAAAGTTTGTATTCACGAAATTTACCCCAACAGGAATTTTAAATTTCAAACATATGAATGGAAGTTTACCTACAAATCTATTGGAAATTTGACCTTTCCCCTGAAAGTTGCAAATGATCTGTCAATCGTGTGGTACATTAAACAAAGAAGTGTGAGGTGGTCTTTTAGTATATACATACGATGGCTTAGAAAGCGATCTCTCGATGTACGATCCCACTGCGATCATATTGGCGGACCAGAAAGAAGACCTGGTAGGGACAGTATGACATCTCATTATTGTGTCATCTTCTCATATACAAATGTATTGTATTTGTATTTCTTGAAAAGTTTGAAAGGGACATATTTTTTATAGACGATTGTGCCATGTGACTCACCGCCCGCCGGCAAGAACAACAAAGCGCTGTCCCGTGGTATGCGCGACACCTGTAGGGCTATTGTATGGCACGCTAAGGATCAATCATGGCGAGTGTTAGTTTTCCCGCGCATGTAGAGTTTCAAGCGACTGTGTATCGAGTTTTCCTCGCCATATGTCGAGAGTGTGCAGCGTTATATGTCGAGTTAGGCGGCTATCTGTCAGTTGCCCTCTATCATCGAGTGTGCTCTTATATGGTGCGTTTGGACATTAAATCAGTCCAGTCAGTTTCAAAATCTTCGACATGATTTTTCTCAACATGAGGAAAAACTAGACATGATTTTTTCGTGTATGTTGTAAAAAAAAATCCATGTCGAGTTTGCTCAGTTGAGAAAAAAATAAATAATGTCGAGTTTGCCCATGTGAGAAAAAATCCAGGTCGAGTTTGCTAAGTTGAGAACTAAAAAATCATGTCCAGTTTTGCCACATGTGTGAAAAAAATCATGTCCAATTTTTTTAAACCTCGGCATGATTTAATCATGGACATGATTTTAGGAAAATCGGCCACATCGAGTTCAAACTGGATAGGCAGCGCTATAAACTCGAACATATAGCGGGGTGGGTAGGAGTAAACTCGATAGCAGCGCAATTGGAAAAACTCGCCATGATTTGATACGTGGAGCGCGCCATAGGCATTGGCTTTTTAAAGGAAATATGTCTGATTCTGAATATTTGGAAAATATGGTATGGATGGAAAGCTTAAGTAACGTAGATTACATTATAAATCAAAATAACGTGAAAATTGTCACATTGGTTGAGTATTTTGCCCTTTACTTTTCCGCCCAATAGCTTACTCGAAAAGATTCCGACAAATCCACATCGCAGGCAAAATGGTGACGTCCCAAGTGAAGACCATCCATAATTTACGTCGTTGTGACCATCATATCGCAGTGTTGCCACTTAATAATAATTAAAACACAAACAACTTGAACAAAATATGTCATTCTGTAACTTATTTTCTAATTTTATTATTACTGCATTAACCATCAATGATTACATTGTCATCAATAACAATTCGAATCAACACGATGTTTTGGTATCACTTGACGTCACGAGGAGAGCCAAATTGGGCGTTTTGATCAATGAAGCCGTGGCGAAAATCCGCCCGTTTTCTCGTATGTCAAAAACAAAAGTAAAGTGCCTCTATTTTGTTAATTTACATCAAATTGTATTATTTTTCGGGGAAATTTCGTGATGTACGGACATATATTTTATGAATGTAAGTCAATGAGCTTGACAAAAATCTATGACCATATTTCCTGTAAAATTCGCGCTCCAATCAGTATACATAACCCTTTGAAAATGCTGTAGCTGTATGTGATGTTCCTCGCACCTCGATCACGTCAGTAGACCAGGTGCTAAGTTGCGTTTATAAACATTGAGGTCAACACCTATAAAACACCATGAATTAACACAAAGTGATTCAGGGCACTGATTGACTACATTCCAACTCACGGGAATAAAATAGACGCCTTTTCTTGTAAATACATTACAAGCATTGTTGAGGATATCGATCAATTATTTTATGCTCAAAGAGCGATGCAACGTTTAACACACCAATCTTATAAATGGAACATTCCTGAAAAAGTTTTGCTCATTACGAATATTCGGTTTGGGTCTGATCCTTGTTGGATTGATGGCCAAAAATCACATAAAGAATAAATGAGGTGATGAAGAAATACTTTTCAGCACGCACCTTCAAAATCGGGTTGGATAATTAGATGAATACCAAACTTTTCTACACGATTTTCTCCCGACCCCAATACCTTCTCTAATTATTAATGTAAAAAACCGAGAGGGTTAAGCTAATTGAATGGAAAGTAGGAAGACTATAACCAAACCTTTTCAGCATATTCTGATTCAAGAATCTGCCCCATGTTTTAATCGATCGTTACTGCCTTTTTTACTGGACATACTATATAATCCGATTTTCGGACCAGGAGTACCCTAGACATTCCTGAGACACCTGCCTTTTATATTATTGGACTTACAAAGTCATACAACGTCACCACTGCCGAGCGACGTCACCAATGCACATGGCGACCTCCGTGGGCAACATTTATTAGTAAATTCTGCTAATAAGGCAATCTTATTGCAGTGAGAGTAGATATTATTCTTTCAGACCCGAAGCTATCTTTTAAAACATACTTAAATTAAAAATTCTCTAGTTACACTTTAACATTTTATAGTATAAATAATTAAACCATAAACAATTGTGAATAAATCATGTGTGAATAGGACGTTTTGTCATCTTAAAGGTATCTGCTATTAAATAAAACCATAAAGGGGCACGCGTTAACTAATTTATTAGGCGCTTTGTTGCTTCACTTAGTAAGCTTAGTGTATATTTGCCGTAGTATTTCTTTGTGGTAGTGTTAGATTTTTTGGACTGTTTCGACGATCAGGGATTAGAGTCGCACGTGTGTACAAAAGATGGATTCAATGATGAATTGATTGGTAATATAACTAAAAACTACTGACCATACGTAAGCATCCAGGGAATTATGGCTGTCCTGTTGTGAAAGAATACCCATCATAAAACGGGGAGGGGGAACCAGGCATATGAAGTAGTTGTGCCTCAATAGCACCCCATTGGACCGCCTTATCTTAATGCATCTTTGAAATTTTCTTTCCGCCCGGCGTCTTTTCCAGATGATTGCACCGAAATAAAAATGGCAATATAACAAATAAGTATCAAGACAAAACAAAACAAATTAAGGCCTAGAAATATGGCAATAGAAAAATACCATGCCGGTTTTGAATCTTAGCAACGCGGTAGGTCAAAACTGGAGATGGTTAATGACCAGAACTCGATTCAAACGTGAAAGACGTTGGTCTTGTTATCAAAGGTAGTCCAATGACAGACATCCGAAAGATCGTAATAATCAGAATTGGGTCCTGCAAGCAAAACTGGCCACCAAGCCAACCACGAAAGCAAAATCCAAAGAAAAGCTACCCGAAACCTTGCAGAATGAGGCCGAAGTTTTACTTGGCCGAAAGGGAAAACCAAGCACAGAAATCTCTCGAAGCTAATAATAGGATAAAGAAAACTGATGCCTCGCCTTGAAACAAGCCAAGAAATCCCAATAATTGCATAAAGAGCTTCCCGCCAAGATCTGATTGCGTGAAGTATACCCTCCAATATATATATCCACAGACGCTTAGAATTTTAGAATGACCAGATTAACGACCCATCTTGAGTCGGAAACCGCCAAACTAACCACAAACCAACTCGCGCTTTTGCACCGCTTCTGTACTCTTTTCTTCCAATATTCGCAAGATTAAAACAATAGCATTGCAGTGATCGCACTGATTCCTAAAATCCACGTGGCTACTATTAGCAGAGGGATGTTGCCATTAGACTGCCGCAGTTAAACAATGGAGGGTAGTAGCTTCGAGTCGTACACGTACCAAGTTGTCCAATAGCAGCACGTTGTAGGTCGTCGGACGTATATAAAAACAAAAATAAAAAACAATATTATTCCAATGTTATCAGGTCGATTTGCAGAACCCAATTTTGCAAATGCAGGTTTTAGGGGACGCTTCTACAGAACAGAACAGCAGGGAAATATTATGGGAAGAAGTCCGAATTTAGATGCAGGAGGAAACCGGCCGAAGTATCGCAAAAAAAAAAACCTGCGGAGAAGGTATAGACCGGACAATCAAATCCACGTACGACACTGGCTCAATTGGAAATCGAATCCGGCAATAGACACCAACCTTACGGCCATAAATCTCTCAATTATTTCACACATAATATTTAATCACTTGTTTTGTATTTGGTTGGGAATGAAAAGTTACGGGGAAATGTCGCCAAGACGATTATGAATGGCTGTTAGTAAAATAAGATCATTAAATGCTTACAATATTGTAGATTTTGCCAGAGATTGAAAAGGATTTTTCAATTTACAACCGCCAAGGTTGGGTAATGTCACTTCGAACCATTACACTGCAACATAAAATTACGGTATGTTACATTAACATGAAATAAGACTATAACCAATTTTATCAGCTAGTGGAAATTGGTAAATATAAAAATAACTTCAAGATTAAAACCCTTACAATGTTTGTAGGAGACCCAGTCCGTCAAAAGCCGAGTCCAATTATAGTAGAGGAACTTTATATATAAACCTTAAAAGGGAATAAAATAAACAAGAAGAAGTCATAGTTAAGATTTCGAAATGATGACATAATATCAAAACAATTATAATACTCAGTTGTCATCCGGCATTCATCGTATATTCAAGTAACATTAATACGCGTGATAGTGCTAATACAATATTACTGCAAGCAGTTGTTTTTAGTTAAACTAATGTAAATAAGTGGTGTTTATATGTTTCGATAAAACTAGGGAAACCCCTTCAAATACGTCGGGCTAGAATTTTGATTATCCCAATCCTACTTGTACGTTGTTGATTACATTGCGAATCGTTATACACGTTTTGTGCTTGCAGTGAGTTATATTCCTAAATCCCTAAATGCCATTTTAGAACTTTTCAAAAATCACGGAGCGGACCCCCTGTTGGTTTACGGGGAAAGTGCTCGTATATCTAACACCACAAATACCGCTACCTCCCCCTTTTTGCGGTGATCGTCAGGTTGGTAGCCATTTCCTCTAGGGACCTAAGAGAAGAGATATACCAAATCGATGAAACAAAAAAATCACTGTGCCCAAAACTTTTTGACCGCTCTACTGTTACGCCAATACTTACAGTTCTCTTAACAAAGTTAATTCTTAAAGGTTCGTTTTTTATGCTGTCATTTGAGTATATGATTTGATCACTGTGGTGATTAAATTTGAGAAAGTAAGTGTTGTATTCAACCTTTATATACGAACCGAAGTAGGAATCATTAAACATAAATCGGGGGACAATGACGACGAGGGCATAATGACGATAACGTGTGAAGATTGTTTACTTACAGCCATGGGAGGGGAGTCATCCCGTCAAAAGCACGCTCTTCGATATTGAATGTTATTATCCGCTAATGACCTGCCGCAACAAATGTAGAGGAGACATTATAGTGAGTGGTTAAAATCTTGAATACTTAGAGGCGTACGTCGAATGCAAGTTCTTCGTGTCTTCAGGGAGACTGCATAACGAACATGATGCAGGACGGGACTATATTATTTCATTTTTGGTAAGGTTGGAAGTGGGAATAAATACTTAAAATCAAACTGTATCGCCCGTTGATATTTTTTTTCGGGTGTTATCATAAACAGAGACTTTTAAATGCGTAACTAACACCCAAGCTAAACACACCATAACATTTTTTTAAAGCGGCATGACACCTTTTCACAAAATATGTACAGACTGCGGTTAAACAGGGTGCATGTTCGTGGGAATCAACTCTGGTGGGTGTGTGTTTTTTTGTGTTAACGAATTTATGTTCGTCTGCTGAATAAATGTCGCCGGAGGCATTAATTATAAACTCGTTTTGTTTACCTTAAGGCAAGTGATTTTTTACTAATCATTTTCAGGTAAGGATCAATCATAAAAGCTTTACAACTATGCAAAGATATCAATAATTTGAAAAATCTGAGGGCGCACTATTTTTAAAGGTCAGGGTGTCTCTTTAAACTTCAGCTTGCCTGGGTGAACGGTGTTTTCTTCAGTTTCTGCCTTTCTGTATTGAAAAGTTACAATTTAAAGGACAGGAGGAGATTTTTAGGATAGGAAATTTCTCTGGACCGGTGTTAGGACCACCTAACGAGAACGTTTGGAAGTTTATTGGACAAAACCAAACAGGTGCAAAAGAAAACCCAACATTGTTGTGAACTTGGCCTGCTATCGTAATCGTTCCCACATAGAAAACATGCTTTGACTTCTGTCGTGCACGACAGAAGAAACTACTTAAATTCAATCATCTTTTACATGAGACGGCGTATTTCGGATTATCACTCACGGTGTTATCTTGGTGTTATCTAATAATTGGTAAAACATTCCCAATAGTAAAAAACCTATGTCGAGAAAAAAATGGGGGACTTCGTTCTGGAAATCTCCTCATGTCTCTTTAATGACGTACACTAATCGCAATGAACAACATTACTCACAATGTATGAATTTGAAGAATCCTTTCAAGAGTCATGGGCGCTAATCTTGGCATATTGCTACCTGTAAGCTCTCTAAGATAAACAAAGACATTAAAGTTGAAGATTTGGGCCAATAAACATTTTCTATTCGGAAGGCTTAGCTTACATTGTGATATCAAGGTCTATGTGAAAAGAGTTAAAAAACTTACAAAAAAAAACTTGAAAATTGAGGCGAATCTTGATTACATTAAGTGTCCATCCATTCCTGCAGAACATGCAAAATCTCCATTGTCTGCATAGCTGATTCACATTCCTCTGATGAACATTTTCGGGAATCTGCAAACATGCATAATATTTGAAAATCGCAAAAAATTGCGTTTTTAAAAGGATTCAGTTCAAGTTGACGGGAAAATAAACATGTATGACCTAAAATCCGAGTTTAAATTAAAATAATGTAGGGAAAAGTCAGGACCCTCAAATGAGAGGGGACCGTGAAAGGCAGGTATTTTGGATTTCGTTTTTAATAGATAAAATGGTTACTAATATTTTTGGGGATTATTAACATCAGCTTGTTATCCAAAAGTAACATGGGAAATACTAATCGGAATACAAAAACAAAGAAATAAACGTCCATTCATAGTCCCATCGCTGCAAATTAGGACACACTGACACATGCAGAATGAAATAACCATTATTTTACAATGTTACTTCACGATTCTATTGGTCAAATCTTTGATATTTCTAGAGAGTTGAGAGACGAGAACTGTAAATGGACATAAGTGTTGTTTCCATTATCAAACCAACTAACCACACTATTATCGTCGCTCTAACAATCCAAAGCTGCCATACAAACTTGTGCAGTGGTAACGCACCGGATTATGTTTGAGGACTTGGATTCTTAGCAGATTTGTTGGGTAGATCCTGGACCTTCGATTTGAAGCTACATAATCGGGGATGAATCCAGAAAGTTATGGTGTTTTTGATATATATTGATAGCCAAAAACTATAAACTCCATTTCATTGCTTTAGTACCATAACCTTATAACTTAATCATAAGTAATAAACAAAACCAAAGCATATTGAATGATATACCACAAGGTCTCTTTCATTTCAGACTGGCCGCTTTAAGGGGTCGTTTAAAGCCGTCCGTCACATTCAAGCCTGGCGTCAGCACAAATGCCAATCACCACAATTTTAAACTCGTTCACCAGCATTTACACCTAACAAAATAAGTCAACTGTTACAATAATGCGTGGTGTGTAATTATCATGTTCGAATATGCTCCACCCTGCATTATTCATTTGAAGGCAAAGGGACATTTATAATTGCTAGATAAGCGTGGTGAGCTGTTTTTTTAAACGCAGTGAAACATTCAAGTATCATCGACTGGCCTTGCACGGTTTGAATGTGGCAATGACTATCATGCTTAGGTTAAAAATATCCGTATTATAATATTATGATGAACAACGAGGCGGACTCGCAGGGGCCGCAGTTCTCATGGTTCGTGGTCAATGTCTATTCTATAGACCGTATCAATATGAAGTCAGCCAACAGACATGTTGGTGGACAAGAGGCATACCTTCCAGGAATACAATAAATTAAGCTGTCCAATCGATCCATGTTTAGCGATTGCACAGGGGATCCTTGACAGGTGTGAATGTATGTACGTAGGAATGCGTCTCTTCTTGTCCACAAACATGGCTGGCTATTGAAGACGGTCTATTTTGAATGGACCAAGTGATAAATTTTTGTCAGAAGTTGAGCCACTGGGGTAAAGGTTCAATCAAAGTAGGATACCCATGGAAGGAGCAAGGCCAACCTTTTGTATTTGAGTATTTGAGAGATAAAAGATAGGATGGTTGTTTTGCCATCTAATATGTGTCAATGGATGGACAGTCCAATATAGTAGATGATGTCGGCGCAATCCTTTCTTTTTTCTCATTCTTAGTTCGTTTTTGTTTTTTGCATTAAAAGTGTTAAAAAAAAACTTTTTATTTCAATAATATTAGTTAAAAGGGCAAAAAGATTCCCCCGCTGTGTCAAAGATGAACCAACCCGTACTAGCTGCTTGTACTGCGTATCCTTATACACGCGCGCGTAAACACTTGTGTGACGACGCACTATCTAATATCGTATCCTATAAGATAGGAAAACAACCTAATGATATTGCGTGTTTGCTTACTAACCCCGCCCCACTGAGAAGAATACCTATTAATAACATTGACTGAAATTACAGGCAAAGGGTTTAATCCTTGTCCCGGGCAAATTACTACAGCCTTTGACCGAGTACCTTCCCCGTCAGTGTTTCCGGTCCTTTATTTTCATTAATGGAAGAAATGTTGCAATAACCCAAAAAGGGTCTAAAATAGATTTGTGACCTCTCAATGTGAGAAGAAAACACAGGAAATATTTTGTTTGAAATGGGATTCATTTTTTGACGTGCTTTTGCGCCTGTGATTATGATTTTATGATTTCTTGCAATAAATTTGCCCCACTAAGAATCCCTACTTAGTGAAAAAGGTATTATAGAAAAACTCCGTCAAATTCGGGTGGGTGATTTCTGGGGGGTTTTAGAATCGACCGATTGAGTAGTAGAAACCACACACAAACATCAAGTCTTGCTATTGCTCCAGTGTATGTTACAAAGAATTTGGAACGGAAGTGCGATAACATTTTGCCGAGTTTTGGAACTGATGAGATTTGACATTGTTGGAATAAAACAAGGTTCTTAGCAATATTTTAGTCATGGGGTGTTTGGACTCGATAAGAAAAAGCAGATGTTAACTTCTGAAACGGAAATTTATGCTAAAAACATATTGAAAACAATCTGAAAAAGTCGTCGACTCCAATCATTTTGATAAAAATTGTAATAGTGTTAAAATTTAGCAAGTAACATCTGTTAGCAAAAGTGGTATCCAATTAAAGCTAAACGACATTGCACATAGTGATACAATGTATTGTCGTAAAGTGTCCAGTGTTGTAAATTTATGACGGTTTCAAACAGCGTGGATTTTATTGTATAAGTTTACATCCTCATTATTTACTGAGATAATTTGACACTTAAATAATTAATTTACGCGAAGGATTAGATTACCTGATACGTCAGCGACCGTTTCAAACAGCATCCTGTTCACTTGTTGTGTGTAGTCCTGTCGGTAATAAAACTCAGATCGCTAGCTTTACGAGATCGATGTCAATTGACGGACCTTTGTGTCCCAGAAAGCACTGCGAATTTTGATTCCGTCATTTTACAGGACTGAAACAGCGCATTGTCTAAATTTAACTTCCAAATATCATAAACAACTTCTGGGAAAAATTCAATACTTTCATTTTCAAAAATAATGATGTGGTGGTTCTAGCACCAGGTACAAAGAACATCATTCTGGTATAGGCGGAGGGGTACATGGCGACGATGTGAGGTTTGTGCTTGTCGCCTTCGTCTATGTTTATATAACTTGGACCGCAAATACCTTAAAAACGGTTCATTTAACCAAGGAAAACCAAACAGTAATAGCAAAATGATATGCAGAATGTATGAATGTATATGTATTATGATGTGTGTCTTGTTTTGTCTATCTACTGTTTGTGCTAACTGTATACTGTGTGACTCCATTCTATGTATTGCATCTATTCCATATGACTTGGGTTTAATTTTGTAGGTGATGTCTAATTTTAACAAACAAGTCCACCACCTGGCTCCTTAACCTCGTCCAACCCAAGGGTTTTGTATACGTTCACGACCAAGGGAGTGGGGGGTGGTTACCCACCCCCTGATTTTTTCGTTAATAAACGACAAAACACCATCTTGTTGGTGAAATCAGTGTGTAGCTACGTAGGTCCTTTCTTCAAATCAAGTACAAACATAGCAAGATTAACAACATGACGTATAGTGAACGTCATCATAACTGAGAGCTAATTGTTACGCAAAGTTGTAAGCAAATCGCCAAAATCGAGGGTTTTTCGACCGTTTTGCCATTGAGGCATAGCAAACTTGGTATTTATTTGGCAATATGGGTGCCAAGTAAGCATACACATGTTATTTACTCTAAATAATTAGAAAAAACTACAGTATTTGCCTAAAGTAGCATCATCTTAATAAAGTAACACTTGTTGGCATTTTTACACAGTAAAGTATAGAATGGATGGAAACCACCCCTACCTTTCGACTTTGACGGGACGCCCGGACCAGCCATGAGGTGGTTACCTCAATTTTTTTTTCGCTTAAAATGACCGCAAAGGAGAACTTTACAATTACAGACAAAGCCTTAGATAGGATTCGTGTGGTTTTTGTGCGACAGGGGAGCATCTTAGGGGGGGGGGGGGGTGGTAACCCCCCCCCCCTTTGGTTGGACGAGGGTTAACTGGTCTTGTCTGTTTGTGTGTGAGCCTAAAACTGAGGTATACCTGTTGTGACCCAGTTTTTTTTTTTTTTTTAATGTTTTGCTTTATTTCGGCCAGGGCTTGTGCGTCTAACTTGGCATCTTTTTTAAATTTTACAAAAGAAAAGTCATACAAGTTAACTCAGTTAATTTGTCTGTAAAGCTTGTATGTCTGTCTGTCTGGGGTTCATGTCTGTGTGGATGGCTGTCTGTCTATGGATCTATGAATGATCATACCGACAATTTGTCTTTCATCTCAGGACTGGCCGCAAGTCGTTTAAAGCCGTCACCATTCAGCACTGGCGTCAGCACAATGCCATACAACAATTAACTCGTTCACCAATGCAACACCTAAACAAAATTAAGTCAACTTTAATAATGCGTGTGTGAATTATCATGTTCGAATATGCTCCACCCTGCATTTCATTTTGCAAGCAAGGGACATTTTATCATTGCTTAGAATAAAGAGTAGCTGAGCTTTTTTACAAAACGCATTGAAAACATTTCCAAGTATCATCGACTGGCCTTGCAGTTTGCATGTGGCCAATGACTATAAATGTTAGGTAATTATCCCGAATTCTTATTATGATGAACAACGACGGACCGCAGGCGGCCGAAGTTCTCATGGCTTGGGGTCAAAATTGTCTATAGACCGTATTCATATGACGTCAGCCACCAGAATGGGTGGACAAGATCATACATTCCAGGACTACAATTCATTTAGCTGTCAATCGATCCATGTTAGCGATTACACAGGGATCATTGACAGGTGAATGTATTGTAGTACTGGAAATGCGTCTATCTTGTCCACCAAACATGGCTGGCTATTAATACGGTTTTTTGAATGACCAAGTGATAATTTTGTCGACGTGAGCCACTGGGGTAAAGGTTCAATCAAAGTATGCTACCCATGGAAGGAGACCAAGGCCCACATTTTGTATTGTGATTATTAGAGAAGAAAAGATAGGATATTTGTTGTTTGCCTATCTAAATATGTGTCTATTGGATGGGACAGTCCATATTTTGAGTAGATGATGTCGGCGCAATCCTTTCTTTTATTCTTCATTCTATTAGTTTTGTTTTTTTAATCACCGAAAATATTGTTATTTCAATAATATTAGTTAAAAGGGCAAAATATTCCACGCTGTCAAAGATGAACCAACACGTACTAGCTGTGTGTACTGCGTAACCTTAGACACGCGAGCGTAAACACTTGCGAGAAGACGCAATATCTAATATAGTTAATATAAGATAGGAAACAACCAAATGATATTGAGGTTTGATTACTAAACCCCGGACCAGGAATAAGAATACCTATTACTAACATTGACCTGAAAATTACAGGCAAGGGTTTCATCCTTGTCCCGGGCACACCTTACTACATCCTTTGACCGAGTACCTTCCCTCGTCGTGTTTTCCTGGTCCTTTATTTCTTAAGGGAGGAACTGTGCAATAACCAAACGGATCTAAATAAGATTTTGTGACCTTCAATGTGAGAAGCAAACACAGACTATTTGTTGAATTGATTCATTTTTGACCGTGCTTTCGCTGATTTATGAATTTTGATTTCTTGCAATAAATTTGCCCCACTAAGAATCCCTACTTAGTGAAAAGGAATTATAGAAAATCCGTCAAATTCGGGTGATTTCTGGGGCGTTTTTAGAATCGACCGATTGAGTAGAACACACAAACATCAAGTTTGCTATGGCTCAGTTGTATGTTACCAAAAGAATTGGAACGGAAGTGCGCTAACATGTTGACGAGTTGGAAATGAATGAGATTTGACATTGTTGGATAAAAAAAACACGGTCTTAGCAATTAGTACTGGTGTTGGGACTCGTAAGAAACAGATTGTAACTTGAACGACATTATTGCTACATACATATTGAAAACAATTGGGAAAAAGTCTGTCGATCCAATCAGTTTGATAAAAAATTGTAATAGTGTTAACTTTAGGCAAGTTAAACATTCTGTTAGCAAAAGTGCGTATCCAATTAAAGCTAACGAATTGTGCACATGTAAGTATCCAACTGTATTGTCGTAAAGTGCCAGTGTAAATGTATGGACGGTCAAACAGAGTGGATGTATTTGTACGTTTACATCCTCATTATTTACTGACGATAATTTGCCACTTAAATAATTTACGCGGCAGGAGAAGATTACCTGATACGTCAGCGACCGTTTCAAACAGCATCATGAATCCTTGTTGATGTGTTTTAGTCATGTCGGTAACAAACTCCAGATCGATAGCTTTACGAGATGTCAATTGACGGACCTTTGTCGTCCCAGAAAGCAATGCGAATTTGATTCCGTCATGTTACAGGACATGAACAGCGGCATTGTCTCTAACATTTACTTCAACTAATCATAAACAACTTTCTGTGGAAACTTCAATTACTTTTCAGTTTCAAAAAAATAAAATGATGTGGGGTCTAGCACCAGGTACAAACGAACCTCATCTGGTATGGCGGAGGGGTGGTACATGGCGATGTGAGGTTTGTTTGTCGCTTCGTCTAGTTATATAACCTTGACCGCAAATACCTTAAAACGGTTCATTTAACCAAGTGGAAAGAAACCAAACATTATAGCAAAATTATCTTGCAGAAGTATGGAATGTCTCTATTATGTATGGGTGTATGTTGTTTGTCTATTACTGTTTGTGCTACTGAGGATACTTGTGTGACCATTTCTTATGTATTGACTCTATTCCATCATGACTTGTGGTCTAATTGGTTGCTAGGTGGATGTTAATTTTAACACAAAAACACAAACATGGCTGAACCCTCGTCAAACCAAGGGTTTTTGTACTACGGTCACGAACAAGGGGGTGGGGGGTGGTACCCCCCCTGATTTTTTCGTAATTAAACGAACAAACACCATCTTGTTTGTTATCAGTGGTAGCGACGTATGTCCTTTCTTCACATCAAGTACAAACCATATCAAGATTTAAACAAACATCATGAGTAATAGTGGACGTCATAACTGAGAGCTTATTTTTACGCAAACTTGTTGTAAGAAAATCGCCAAAATCGAGGGTTTTTTTTTTTTTTTTTTTTTTTAATTTAAAGTAATTAAAACTTGGTATTTATTTGGCAATACTGGGCTGCCAAAGTAAGCATACACCATGATTCTCTAAATAATTAAGAAACAAAATAAAGTATTGCCTGAAGTTAGCATTATACTTACATAAAGTACCACTTGTTGGCATTTTACACAGTAAAGTATAGGAAAGGTGGCAACCCCACCCCTACCTTCGACTTTGGGACGGGACGTCCTGAACGCATGATGTGGTTACCTCCATTTGTTAGCGTAAAAGTGCCCCAAAGGATGAACTTACAATTAAATAAAGCCTTAGATCGTATTCGTTTGCGTTTCTTGATTGCGCAGGGGATCATCAGTTAGGGGGGTGGTAACCACCCCCCCCCCTTTGGTTTGGACGGGGTTAAAATTGTTTGTCTGTTTGTTGTTGTCTAACTGAGGTATACCTGTGTGACTCCAGTTATGTTTTGCTTTATTCGCCAGGATTGTGCGTCTAATTTGCATCTTTTTTTAAATTTAAACAAAAGAAAAGCACACCAAGTATAACTCAGTTAATTTGTCTGTAAGCTTGTCTGTCTGTCTGTGTATGTGTCTGTCTGTGTTGGATGGCTGTCTGTCTATGGATCTTGTTCTATTTTTTTTTTCAATTGTTCAATAATGTCTGCGTGCATCATGACTGTCTATAAACCATGATAAAATATAATGTATGCTCCATAGAGGACTTTTTCTGCCTCTCTCTATAATGTTCGCGATACTACGCATAGTGTCTTACCACAACCTATTTGTCATCCGATCTCTCAGGGCCATGTGCAACATCCCATCACATCGTTGTGATTCTAACAAACACCAAAAAGTAGTGATTGAGCAGTACATGAAGTGGTCTACGTCACAATCGCCTATAAAAGGTTATAATAGTAGCCAAGTATGTATGCATAATACCCAAGAAATGGCAATATCCTCGTATAGCTCCATTATGGAAAACAAAGCTTACGGTAGCTTTTTGTGATTGTGAATATTCAGATACACTGACATTGCTATCAAATAGGCGAGTTATGCTTTTATTCGTAGTATGGGGTTATATCAATATATTGCCTAAGAAATGCAAAGTGGAGCTAAGGAACATTTCTAAACATCTCGAGTCCCATTTATTTTCAGATAGAGCAGTACTAAACAATAGTTGTGAAATGTTTGATTTTTTCGATGCAAGTCAGAACGCATGAGACACGTTTGTGTCCAGTATTGTCTTTTTTTATAAAGAAAGAAATAAGGAAAATTGAGAAAAGAAAGATATAAGAAAGTAAATGAGGTTAAGAATCCAAAAACAAATATGCTCTTTTATAGTATCTAACTGCGCGCATGTCCGGACCTGCGATCTATTCCACTTCGGTACGCGGCTACCTGTTAAATATGATTATATTCGCTTTACAAATCAGGGACAAGTGTGTAAAATTATACAAAACACTTCAATATCGAAAAAGAGTATGGAGTATTTCAGAATTGCTTTGTACCGCTTCTCGCAAATTGACATGCAACGACTGTCACACCCCAAATGTACACTAGAAGCGTTGATTGTGGTACACCATAATTATACAGTACAGTTCCTAAGGTCAACCTGTACATGTCATAGAACAAAATATTGCGTTTTTCAAAAATTTGGAGCGTTTTCAGGTAAGCCTTTCTTAATTTAAAGTGGGGGATTTTTATACGCACCCAAGAAGTAAGATGTAATGTTTTGTCTTTACCACACGGAGTCAAGTTATTCTAACAAGTGAATGTTAGAACGTCCGTTCCATTGCAAATATACCATATATGTTTTTTTTTTTCGATGATTACGACAGCAAATCATTGCTTATCCTTTAGAAGTACATGAAAACAGTTTTTTGTAAAAACTGATGTGATTTTTTTTCACACTGCATTTATGTGGTTTTTGTACGGCAAAAACTCTTAAAATTATTCTGGTTTTATCTGTATTTTACTTTCTGTACATGTAAAATGGATGTAATGCGCGACATAAGATGGCAATTTTGTAACGCTAGAAGGAGGATCGTTCAATAAAACTTACTGTTTGATCGCCAGTGAAAAAATAGCGAAAAGAGCCCAATCCGCGGAGGTCAGAGTTAACGTAATCCATGCTATCGACATATTAGCAGTAGGTATGTTGAAGTATAGACGATGACAATTTCAATGTTAGTAATTTCGGTGGGGGAAATCGTCGCTTCCAAACCAAACGAGAAAAAATCGTAAAGCCAACAGAGAAACTCTATTAAACTGAATTGCGATAAGGCCGCTGTTAGAAAACTAATGATCCACTGCATTTTAGATTGAGTGTTATCTTTTTGGAAACAAGGGGGAAGCGAAGTCGATTGATGAATTTGTCGTTATATTGATATTCTGGTCACCACAGTAGTCTTGAAATTAAAATATATAAAGTAAATAAAAGAATTTGAGAGTAACAATCTTCGCATGTCTCAGATAATAATGAAGAGGTTATTAAGCGGAAATTCTTTGTATACATAAATGCATTTATGCCTGTAGAGGAGAACTTTAAGGACTTTATCGATTGAACAAATACACTTGGGACAATGTTTAGGGTAGTAAGTTTGTTTTCAGTTTGAAAAAAAATGATTATTGGTTTGTAAACTAACGGTAATAGTAACCTTAGGAGACAAAATAAGGGTGCTTTCAAAACTTGCACACGGTTACTCATCGGTTCGCACTGTTCGATGCAGTAGAACTGGGTTTATGTCAAAATGCCGTCATTTCGGGTGACGGTCCTACGAGATACAAGACATGTTAGAAAATGTTTCGTTCTCAACTTCTTCACATTTTTCGCTCACCGTGCTCCACCTAAGTAGGTGGAAGACGTCGTAATATACCGGCTCACTACTGCAGTAGAAACATGCACGAATATGCCAGATCGACCGGAAATTGAGAGCTTATAGTGACAATGAGCCTGAGTTGCATGCAATCAATCAATAAATCAATCACAAACTTTACACCAAATATCCCTAATCAACAAATAACAAACCTACAATCACACAAAATGAATATGGGGGAGGGGACCAAGAGGCCAAAAGCCAAAGTGGGCCCCCACCAAAGGGTAACAATCACAAATTTAATTAAAAGAAATAACCAAACAAAGCATAACAAGCACACACGACGAGACAATGCTCGCAAAAGAAAAACATTTAATGTTCATTCACATTATATTCTATAAATCACTATCAAAATAATGCAAAAACTCATTCATAAGATGACAAGATTTTTGACTTCAATTATTTCTGAAGTGCTTAATCGATTTGATTTCTTTAATTTTGTTCAATATTATTCCAAAGTATAGGCAGATGTTCTTAACTGTTGATCAGAGAAACACTTTTCGTTCGTGCAAAAATATAATTGTCCCATATTTCTTGTGTGATAGTTATACATAAAACTCCCAGTTGTAGTTGTCAGTGTCCATACACATTCAAATATTAAAACGAGAAAATAATGGACTTGTAGTGACTTCTGTAATGACTAAGATATTGTTCGCACAGCCCATTTTTGAAGTTTTTGAGATTTATCTAATACTTTTTACAAGTGTTCCCCTGCAATATACTGTAATTTACATAAGGTAATATGAGCGACAATAAAGATTGGGAGGAATACGTTCAGGAAATGTAAGTTTAAGTTTTGTTTAGTACACAACAGTTTCTTGATATAATTTTGCAGTTTAATCCGTAATAATGAATTCCAGTAAGATTTTCCGTCCAAATGTAACCCCCGAATTTATTTTTGTTTACGCGTTCTAGGTTTGTACCATCCAACACAATATTAACTATGTTTTCTCGGTTATTTTTTACCTTATCTTGGGATGTCCTGTGCAGTACTAATACCATACTAATTAGTTTTACTAGCATTAACTGATAGCTTATTTGCTTCAAACCAATTGTTTCCCTCTTCAAGTCTTTTATTATCAACCTACTTTATTCTCCAACTTTGGATCGGAACAATATAGTAGTATCATCCGCAAATAAAAAAAAAAATAAATTCTAATATGGATTATGTTTTTAGTTTATATCGGTTGATATATAATATGAAATAAAACAGGGACTAGAGAGACCCCTGTGGAACCCCACATATTATATTGTTGAGGTTGACTTATGCGAGTATTAGTATACATATTGTTTTCTGTTATTCAAGTAATTGTTGACCATTGCAGTAACCACACCTCTAAAACCGTAATATTCTAACTTATAACTGTATGCTTTTGTCGATTTTTTGTGTCACAGGCCTTGACAGTGCAAAAATTTCCCATTGTGGATTCCTTTTGTTCACGCATTACTGATTTTGTCTACTAATTCTATTATCGGCCTGTACGTAGAATGTTGGGGCTAAACCCACTGCCTTCGATTGAGAATATTCTTTTTCTCAATTTGTGGCATAACATCATGTCAAATACTAGTCCTTTCAAGGATTTTTGAAAAGCATGGTAATATCGAGACTGGTTGGTAATTCGAGAATATATCCGCATCTTCTTTCTTATTATAGGTACTACCTTTGCAACTTTAAGACTTTTAGGTACGCTGCCCTTTTGATATTGTAAATTAAAAATCATGGTCAGTGGTCCAGAAGCTCATTGATTATTCTTTTTTACAATAAAATTAACCAATGTCATCATGTCCAGGACTTTTGTTTTGATAAATTTGTTGACTCTCTTAATTATATCATTCTACAATTGTGTCTATAAGCATTTCCTTGGAGGGGTTCGTTGAGGTAATCATAGTAATTTTTACCACTATGCTTAATATTGGAAGTCAAGTGTTGGGCCTATATAACAAAAAAAATCATTGAAACCCATTATCACCTTTACACTTTTATAACCTGCATCATTTTTTAATGTAGTTTGCTGAGTTCTACTTTTCCACGGCCCTATTATACTGTATTTATTGTTCGCCACGTTTGTTTAATATTGTTTTGTAGCATTGATTTCTGAAAAAGGAATCACGTTTCACCTTTCGAAGTAGGGTATGCAGTTATTTCTGAACGTGTTTTATAGGTTTGTAAATCTCCGTTGATTGGGACTTTTGTATTCTTTATATAATTTATTCTTTTTGTTAATACACTGTAGGAGTCCCCCTTGGAGATCCATGGTGAACGTGCCAGAATCCTCCTCCTGTTGTTAACATTTCTTAATGGTATACCCACTCATTATACATATCAGTAAACGTTTTTCCAAAATACGTTATAATCCACGATTGCATCAGTATTATCAAGAACATCACGGCCAATTGACTTTGGACAATCTTTCTTTTAATTTTAAGGTTATTTCGTTTACTGTGATTCCGTTTTGTTACACACATTCCTTAGTGTTTGCTGATATCTTACTAATACTTGTTATTTGACATAAAAATGTGGGAAATGATCAGTTATGTCTGTAACTATAATTGAAGAATTCACAGAATTATAATCATTCGTCAATATATTTAAATTCGAAATATCGTGCGCTGCCTTTCAGTAATTCTTGGTTGGTTTATAATCGAGTATAAATGAGTGTGAGTATATTAATCAATAAATAATCGGAGTAGGTTATGAAATCATCTTTTAAGAGATCGATGTTACATCACCCCATTATGTAACAAAGTTTTTTTCTTCATCTATTTTTCGAAAGCTGGCTCTAATATCAGTTATGAAATTGTCAATTGACGTGTGTGCCCTATACTTACTCCTGCTATTACATTCTTATTATTACCGTTTTCCTTTTTCAACAAAACAAGATCGTAATTTTGAATTCGCTGTATTTAAATCAGGTGTAATTTATATTTTACACTGTTGGATATATACATGCAAGCACCTCCTTTCTCACCGCATTCTCTCATTGTGGAGTCGATGCCTATATTTTCCCTCTAAATTGAGAATATCATGAGGCTTTTGTTTTAGATCGTTCGAAATTCCAATGATGGTAAAGTTAGTATCTAATATTTTAAGACATTCATCATTTGTCAAATTTTTATTCAGGCTACGTATGTTTACATTAAGGATGGAAAAATTAACCATCACCAATTTACACGCGAGTTAAACTGATCAGGTGTTACATACCTACATTGATTATTTTTAAAATATATTGAAGCCATTATGTGTCTCTCATCTGATTCTTTAACGTTATTTTTCATATCTTTAATTGTTAACTATCATCTTGTCGTAATTTTTCAAGTCTACACTTTCTTTTGAAATTGTTCATTGGTAAATCCAGAGTTGTTTAGACTGTCAGAACTTAAATTTTCAGAAGGTAAAAGCTTGTCGCAATTCGAGCATACCAGGCGGTTTTGATCAAGCTGTAATAGTTCTTTACGTTTAGATTTCGTGGCATTTCTTGTGAACATAGTATTTGGCAAATTTTGCCATTATATAATTTTTAATGGTATTGTCTTATTTTTTTTGGAGGCATGAGACACACACATCACGGCTTTTTACTGCATAAGAATAAGGTCAAGAAATGAATAACAAATCCTACACAAAATATATCATATATACACAGGTTAAAAACTTAACATGTAATAAAAACACAATTACAACAAATGGCAACGTGAACGACTTTGAGTCGTTATTTCAAGCTTAACTCACTATGGTCGATGGTCAATGACACTGCAGAAAATCAATATATTGAGTTTTTGTGAATATGGAACGACCATTTGACATATGAGATTAAATTTTGGGGATACTTTGAAAGGTTTGGGGTACTTGTAACTGAGAATTATAAGCTTCTTCTGCTGTACAGATCAATATTATGTTGTATCATGTGAAATAAAACGTAAATGCTATTCTCTGAGTCGTAACCAAAATGATAATATAAATTAGTTTCAATGGTAGAAATTTATGATCAGGGCATGAAAGGTTTATTATGTTTGAAATGGAGGCGATGAATGAATAGACTCCACAGAGAACACCTAAACTTAGTCATCAATGAGTCCGCCAGTGTCTTTTTAACCACATCCTTAATGGTCTCCCAGTCTGAACGAACTATATAAGCGCCCGTTTTCCCACCATCTATGTCCATAAGAATAATGTTCCCATCCCAAGACCAGGCTGCTAGGCAGTTCCTGAATTCCAATTTTTTGGCCCTTCAACTTCTTCCGTGCTTTGATTATAACCTTGTCCCTCATCCCTCACGTTGTGTACCTAGACAATTTTACGCGATAATGGCTCTATGCTTACCATTCAGTTCCTTCGGTCCTCGTGACTCTGGTGGCGTTTCGAATTGAGTTCCTCTTCTTTTCAATTGTATGCCCAATTTCTCTTCAGGCCAAATCCATGAGTTAATTTATCTGTGTTTTCTGGCTTGAATCTGCCCGTTGAAGTCTCTTTTCACTTGTTTCCTTCCTCCCGGATTCCCCGCGCTAAGTAACCCGTTTCTTCTTGTATACTGTTGTAGATCAAGGAATGGCTGTTTCGGTGTCCCACTGTTCTTGTTCCCCCATCCGTTCAACTTTCCTCCTTGTTGATCTAACATCATGTCCTCATTTTTCCTATTTGCAACATGAAGTGAATGAATTTCTCCAGTTTTTTCCTGTCTTTCAGATAATGTGCGGAATTTCTCGTCAATGGTTTGTTTGATGAGAGATTTCATGAGGGTGGAGAAACCTATCGTTTTGCGTGACCATAGTGACCAGTTCAGCAACAAGTTCTTGAGATATAGCCTTAACATCAATAGAAGTCGACTTTTCTGCCATCAATAAAGGTGATTAAAAGTATTTCATCATTACCTCAGAATTTACTGGTTTGTAGTGATATAGTATCAGTAAGTGGTGGTAGAGTGGTTCACATTAGTCTCATAGACGTATTACATGTAGTAAAGTTCTGCAGAGGCTGACATAGTAACTGAACTCAATGATAGCTTACGCAGCATTCTCCGAGCTCGTGAGAAACCGTCCCGCTCGTGAGAAAAACCATCATGCTCAATAACAACATTACTAAGACATAACATTTTTCAACATTACCATTTTGCTGTATTTAATATATATTATTTGCTTTCCTCTACATGTTTTTCAGGCCTTGCCTAATTTTGTATAATAGTTTGTCTTGTACAAAAAGGTTTTGGGGTTTAGAAATATAAATACTTCAACATGATTTTTAAACTAGCATGGTTACTCTAGTATTACAGTGACCGCACGGTCGGGGTACGAATGTTCTGAATCGAATACCTCAAAATCATATCCAAATCCAAATCAATACTAAGTTTGAAATCCTTTTAAACCATAGCCATTGCTAATGTTAAAAGAAGTCAATCGGCGGACAGCCATAACCGGTACTTATTGGGCCGTGATAGAATTGGCTTCTAAAAAGAGATCGCGGACCGAAAAAGAAAAGCATACTGTAAATAGGCCGACAGCGATGGTTCTTCGGGCCGTTTTTGGTGTCATTTTTTGGTTGTTTACGAACGATTAACTCACAGTTCTTGCTGTTCGAAGAAACTGTGTAAAAGTTAATCTTATTAGGGACAATCCTCGTAAAATCTGCATAATCTGCGTAAATCAATATTCACATCCTTTCAATAGTTTAAAGGCTAATAATGCGCACTCCATCCACATTTTGGGGTGCACACAAATTTATCAACCCAAGGTTTTAGTTAGTAAATAACTATGGCCCGTATTCTAAAAAGATGTTAAACGCTAATCACTCACTGCTTAAATCGCAATTTAAACGTACGCTTAAAAATAAAAACGCCCAATTCTCAAAGCATGGTTAACTTTAAACGCTGTTTTAAATTTTAAGTCGTCACATCGTTTACACCATGCCTAAAACTTGTTTAACTTAGACTTGGTCCGGGGGTAGTTTTTAAGGAGGTGCTTAAGTCCGCTTTCAGCAAGCCCTGTTATTTGTCCGCTATTTTAACCCTTTGGGGGGGGGGTTGTAGACCCCCCAGTTGCTCCTTTATTTCTTCTTTCTTTTCCGAGTTCTTGGTTCTGCATTATCTTCTCGTTCTTTTCCTTGCTTCTATTTTTATGCTCGAGTTGTATCTGTTTAGTTTTGACTGATAGCAGAATTGCGCAAGACAACAAACACCAGTTTTAAATAGGCCGTGTTTTTCTCTACTACATCCTGAACAAATTCTAAAGCTCCTTGCATAACGGGAGATTCTTGAAATTTACCCGTTGACTTCCTGCCTTTGTATTTTACAACTACGGAAGGCGTTTAGACCGTCAGCCCAGAAGGATTTGGTTAGGACGGAACTATATAACGCAATAGCTGAATACGGGAACATTCAGAGAAAAAAAAATATAACTTTTTGAAAATATGAAAGTCTGCCGGAGACCCCTTGTTGTTGCCGTGGTAGCCCAGGAGAGGGGTAAAGTTCCTATGGGGGTCAAATATTTGACTGCTCTAAAATCTAATGAAATATAGCTCAAATTATTTCCTAGGTTACCAAGAGTAAAAAAGTCAATTGGGTCACATGGTGTGGTGGTGCTTTCCTTTCCAAGATATTTTGGTAAAATAGGTTAAAGGTCATTTGTTCATTCAGAAAGGTCAACATTTCAAAAAGCACACAAACAAACAAGACAAATTTAAAAAACATATTTTATGAAGTCTGATTCAAAATATGCTTTTTATTTTGGCATTTGGTTGGTTCCCTTTCATATAGGGAAGGGGTATAATGTCCCCGTCCCCATAGAGTCCTACAGAAAATTTTGTACCCCTTCCATATAACAACACGGAGATCCGAAAGTGCAACAGCATTTCATATATTTGGATTCAGTATAATTAAAACATTTTAAAAAAATATTTTTACAAACAATCTGGGTATTGACACGGGTGACCTTTCTTGAATAAACAAATGGACATTTAGCCTATTTTCTCCAAATATCTTGGAAAGGAAGCCCCACAGCGTGTGCCCCAATTGACACTTTTTTTACTCCTGCTTACCTAGGAATATTTGAGCTATATTATATTAGATTTACGAGTAGGTTTCAAACATTTGACCCCCATATAAACTTGTACCCCTCTCCTGGGCTACACGCAACAACGGGACCCCGGCAGACTTTCATATTTGCAAAGTTATTTTTCTCTGAAATTTCCCGTGTTCAGATATTGGTATCTCATTCGTCTAACCAACCCCTTCTGGGCTGAGTGCTCTATTAGCTGACAATAAATATTGTTCACGCACACGTAATATTATAAGCGACGATAGTCAAAGTTCGGTGGATGATATTTACGGCTTTTAAATATCGTGGTTAGCTAAACGACTTGTTTTTAAAATATTAACCTTCGGTTTTTAAACTGTGCGGTTTAGCTAACCACCGTTTAGGCCTAACCACCGTTTATTTTAACCATCGTTTGAGAATACGGGCCCTATTGTATTTACAAAGGACAAGTTCAAACTTTTGGGAAAATAAGATATGAAGTGATCAATGGTAGCCTGACCAAATCAGAGCAGAGCTCGAAATATATTGGCAACTGTCTATAAAACATTAACTTAATGAAAAGTGTGAAAGGCAATCAGGACAACGAAATATGTCAACGACAAGGTGCAAAATAGACCAGACAAGGCATGTTGACACAGACAGTACGTTGGCAATGTCATTTAGAGATATAATTTAAAATTAATCGACTTGGATTATGGCAAAGAGAAGGAATGTAAAGACAATGAATAATGTACTCATTATAATTACATATAAATGAATTTTAAGCCAGTAGGTGGAAAGTCATTCAAAGTGGTCTCTACTACTGACAATATTCGAGAATATAGCGCGTTATTGCATGAGATCAGAGCGCATCACATGAAATAGCAATTAACACTTAATGACCAAGTGGGTTTTTACTAGTGACGCCCCAAAAATTTTTTCGCGCTGGCCGCTTTTTACGCGTGGGATTTTTGCGCCAAATGTTTTGTAATTGTCCTGACTTTTAAATGCGCTTCTTTTCATATACCAAAATAATTAAAATCGGCCAAGCCGTTAATGAGTTAATTAGTGGGGTCCCTGGACCCCCCCCCCCTTGGGCACTAACGGAAGTCATTTGAGATATTTTTTAAATAAGAAAAGAAACCGAGAACAAGCAATTTTTTTCCTGATATAAGTTCACACATACATGTAAGTAAAACAATTATTAGTAACAAGTAAAATAATTAAACCCTTTATGTGCTGAAAACAAACAATTTCATCATCATGTACGTTGCCAACCGTTACTGTACAAACTCCTATGGGAAAATGACGTTATATGCAAACCCCGTAAAAAATCCAGGATTCCCCAAAACTGCTGGTTTTGTGTTAGATAGAGTATTTGGGTCTTCTAGAATTGAAGATAATCAACTAAAATAAGTTTTCCAAAATTGTTTGAAAACAATGTTTTACCCCTAATTTGGTCACCCCAAAGTTAACAAATCTCTCGTCTATTTTCTTACTATTGCTGAATGGGGTTGTCTATGTTCCTTCACATGTGGTATAAAGTTCCGTGAAAAAAAATTCCCTTCGGGAAAGTGGTTTCACTTGGGGGGGGGGGGGGGTCCCATGGACCCCCCCCCCCTTGGAACAACGGGAGTGAAAACCCCTTGGTCACTTAAGTGTTTAAATACAGAAGCAAATTGTTAATAAAAACAGGGGCGTGCCGAGGCAGCCGTTCCAGTGTGCAAAGTGCGAAAATTAGCTCAATTTATATTAAATTTGAAAACCCAAAATTGTGAAGCCACAGTTTTGGTCGTGATCTCTCCTAAAAATCTGGAAGAAAATGCAAATGTCATTCCATTTCGTTCCGATATTTTGGGCCAGAACGAGCAACTGCGACCCGGTATTTTCGCCGGGAACACCCCCTCCTCTGCCTCTGTCGGTACGGCCACTGAATAATAACAAAACACGTTTAAACATCACAACTAGAAAGGCTAAACAAAATGACGTAAGGTTTAGCATGATATTATGTTTAAAAATAATAACACACAACACATGATCTTTTAGCCAATGTAAATGCGGGCTTCTTAGTCATGATATCTCAGACATTTTCTTCTCAGTTTTTTCATTAAATGCACAAATTCTGACATCCGAGTTATATTTTTTAACAAACAAAATTCGCTGACTAAACATTCCGCCACTAAGCCAAGCAATCTCAAGGGTTTAAGAATGGACTCATCAGTCCACTGACGGGTGGCAGAATGTGTTTGGACGAATGACAACTCCTGAAACAGCTGTTAATGCTCTCCAAGACCAAGTTCTCAATATATTAATATTTACTGTCCTGTTAAATCAACCAAATTATCTAAACGAAAAACGCCCAGGAAACCATGGATAACGTTTGTTCTAATCAATCTTGTTAATATAAAGAGAAATTAATTAGAAAATCAAACCGCTCCAAACCAAATAACGATAATAAACTAAATACACAAATACGCAATACTCTAAATCATCTCAATCTTTCTTCTTCTGTCTCCGCATTCTAAACGTAATCATATCACAACAGAGCTTGATGCCAACCGGAACAATATGAAAAAAAAACATGGCCAACTCTACATAATCTACTTGGCAGAAACAAATCCCCCAAACCACCCTCATACCTTATCGACTCTAATTTTGCTCTGAAATTAAAGACCCAGTCGAAATCGCTACAATTCATGACTTCTTTACCAACAATAGGCCAATTAAAAACCATCACTGCTGCTACATACCCCCTCCTGACTACGTTATTCCTAGCAAATGCAGTTCAATCTCGATTTCCCCATAGTAAATTTCTATCGCCTACAACTAAGGACGAATTGTTGGATATTACCTTCACAAATGAAACCTAGTAATAGCTATGGCGTCGATGGTATTAGCTCAACAAGTTAAAACAGATTTTACCAAACATTATTGAGCCTTTTATGCTATATCAATCTTTCCATATCCACCGGTTTGTCCCTCTAAATTAAAAGTTGCTAGAGTGATTCCGATCTTTAAACTGTTGTAGCATTCTTTCCACAATTACCGGCCAATATCCAGCTTCCAGCTTATCCAAGATTCTTGAAAATTAATGTATAACGAATCATCGCATTATTGATAACTAATCCTCACTCCTGCCCAGTTTGGCTTTAGACCTACCCCTCCACCTTCATGGCAATTAATAAACTCTATGATAAAATTACTACTGCCCTGGACCAAAAACTCTGCGCTGCCGGGACTTTCTAGATCTCAGCAAATCCTTCGATACTCCCTTGATCACCAATTCTCATTAATAAACTAAAAAATGTGGTATAAGAGGTACTGCAAATACTTGGATTGAAAATACCTGATAAAAATGACAGTCTACTGATGTCCAAAAAGAGCTCAGTCCAGCAGCTTTGTTCTGGAGAGCAAAATGCAAAGGTTTTTGGGTGATCCTGGGGCGTGGAAAAGACCTCTGCCACGCGAGTGGAAAAACTCCACCGTCAGAGTTCTTCTACGCGCGTGGGAAAGCTACTACTCGAAGGTAGGCAACCCTATATGCTACGTTTTTGAAACTTTGTTCGGAACTATAAATCCCATACGGTGAAAATATGTAGGATTGCTCAGAAATATGAATGAGAAATTTATGTAAGACAAATCAAAATAGAATTACTTCTTTAGCAAAATCTATATTTCCTGGCCGAAATAACTCCCAATCGGATCAGGAGTGGATCGTTGCGGGAAACTCGGCAGTGAGTTCAATTGTGATAAAGACCTCTGCCATAGAGGTCGAACGGTAAGAATGTCGGTAAATTTCTATTTTGGATTTGTCTTACATATATTCTCATCATTTAAATCCCATATCAGGGCCATTGTCCCCTTTTGTTCCGCTAATTTAGTGAAATGTACTAATGTCTTCCGGTTCATCTCCTTGTCTCGGGCTCTTTTCCCATCATTCCACAACAAACGCCACTGAAGAAAGTTCACTATCGAGGATTTGTTATCTTAGCATTAAAATAATGATTGATCAAAATCACAGAAATAACGGATCGTTTGTCTCCCATCGAAAGGCAGCTATAATACTGCGCAAATTTTCACTCTGATTTACGTACCACAGCTGAATTCGTCGGCCCCATCTGGACACATACGAGCACCCATCACATTGTTTGCGACTGGGCCAAACATATCGAATCCGAACTGTTTGAGGGACAGTAGAAGGTATCCATGCTACAGTTATCTACAAAGGATTCAAAAGGGGATTTAAGGTTAATTTCTTTCGACTGAAAATATATACGGGTAATTATGAATAAAATCCACCATACCCTTCATTTCATGGTATTTATTTAGTTTTTTTCACAATTTCGAGTGAAATCCACCACTACCTTATTTCATGTAGTTATTAGTTTTTTTCACAAGTTTTACGAGTAAAATCACCACTACCTATTTATTTAGCTTATTTATTTTTTATTCAGTTAGCCACCTAGAAATTGGCGTTCCAGCGGTTAGCAAGCTTAACTCAGGGAGCAAAGGGTCCTCGGAACGAATCTCAGTGGGACCACTTGCTAGATTACTTCGGGAACTCCATTTGGGATTTGATTTGTTAATAACAGATATTGATTTAAAACCTAATGACCTCCTTCTTCCATGTTCATTTGAAATGGGCAATGAACCATGAAAGCTTGCACTACCCCTCCGGTTTGTGTTTCGTGTAGTGTGTTTGAATGTTTGGCCATAGCTCTGTTTAAGCTGCTGCGTCCAAGTTGCATTGTTTCTGTCCTAAGTAATTACATTAATTTGTAAAGTCTCTAGCAACTTGGCCTACCCGCACGATTTGAGATTAAAATAAACCTTGATTTATTATTTATTTTAGCTTTCACTTGTTTATGTATTCTTATAATGGATATACCCTCTGTTTACACCAGGTGGAATAGTCCCATTAGGGTGGTCTAGAAACGTTTAACGGGAAGAGTTAAAAATGTTTGGTAGGTTTCCATGTAAGAGCTAAGATGCTCTAGAAACACCTCATACAAGACTTTTGTGGTAACACGAAGTCTTCTTTATGAATACAAACACCATCGTGTCTAGACAATTCGATCTTGCATGAAACACTTATCAGTATTACTTATTCTACTTCGAATGCACTTAATAACTGAAACATACTGTTTGTAGGTGCCCACTGAATTTGCAACGAGAATCCATGAGAATAAATGAACTTGAACAAGAAGTAAAGTGGCATCCACGCATACAATCCATTTATAACAATATACGATGGAGCTATTTATTAGTCAGCGATACCTCGAATGTTTTCCGATTTTTTTTTTTTTTTTTTTTTTTTTTTTTTTTTTGCTTTAACCTTTACCAACATCCAAGTAGTCTGTTTCGATGTAAATCTGGAAATCGGTTATATTAAATAAATGCGCCTTCGTTCGGAGAGAAAATATCCACATCATCCTTAACTCATACATATATACATCTGGATAGTTCGGTGATTGTACGCTCACTTTCTCATCTGGGTGGATATCTATTCGTTCATATTCTTGACATTTATCTATAATAAAAGAACAAAATACTAAAGGTGATTTTCAAAACCACCTAATACATCCTCAATTTACATAATATATTTATCTGTATGGGGTATTTTAGTGTGATGCAAACCTACAATGATCATTTAAGAGTTTGTACACTTATCCCGCCAAAATATCATGATTTGGATTCTCGAACATTGAGAAATATCCCTTAAATTCTAATGGCTTGGTGGTAACTCTCCAAAGATGTGTCAGGATTGCTCATTGGCATATCACAAATTGCTCAGTCGCTAATCCTCAATTGACAACCCAATTCCAACCGTCGAGGGCTCATGAAATGTACTCTGCATACAATTAAAAAGTGCCTGGACAGAGAAATATTCCATGATGCCCTCTCCGTCCACGGCTGAACCAAGTTTCACATTTGCCCTCTCCTCCTCACCTCTGCATGAGGCTGCATCACGGCGGATAACATGGCGAAAGGAAGGGATTGTAAACTAGGATGATAATGGTACATGGACGTCCAGAACATTCTGCAGACCTGCAATCCTGAACTCCTGTTGCGAGAACTCGACTGGCTGTACATCAGCTCGGAATTTCTTAGATGAGCTCATCAGACAAAAGGTATCAGCCAATGATGCTTACAAAGTTTACTACACTGGTAATGAAAAGGTTGGTCTAAACGAGATGCAAACCTTCGAATCAGCACGCATGTGCTTGGCTACAATCATGTGAGTAATTGGTTTTTTATACTATTCGTCTACAAATCAGTTCAATAAATGCCAACTTGGTGCACAGGTATGTGTACCAATAATGACCGCAATTGGAACGACATGGAAAATCTGACAATCTTTTGCAAGGGCTTGCTTGGTGGCAGGAGACTTCAAAGTAGGTCAAGGTATATGTTAGAAGAGATTATTGGTTCACAGAGCTTAGGAGAGCAGGATGAAAGGAGCAAATTTACTCCTTGATTTTTTGTCTTAGAAATAGCTGCACTTCAAGCAACACCTCATATATTTCTATACATGGATTGGACCTGGTAAGACATCAACTAGACCCCTTTATTATACTGCTAGGTACATGCCTATTAATTTTAAAAGGAGACACCCTCCGTAGCGCCATCTGCAAACAAAATCTTTTTTTTCACGGGTAGTCCGTTAGTTCAATTGCGGCTAACTTATTTATGGTATGGTTGAGCAGCAGGCTATCAACAGCGCGCCTATGGCGTATAAACCCAAATTATCAGGAGAAGATACGTGGATGATATCCTGGATATAAAAATATCACCAAGGTGGACTCATAAGCTTGCAGATCATTTGACCAATTTGAAACATAAAGTTTCAACCAAATCTTATCCCTTTCTTGGACACTTTGATCGACCGCAAGCAGGATACAAACCTAGCATAGGGATGTTTTGTTGTCTTGTTGAAACCATTGCATAGAAACTCCCAATTTGGAATTTAAAAATAGGTCGACACAGCCATTACGCCAACTAACACTCTCAAATCCTTATTGGTCACCCATAATTAAGAAAAGAAAGCTGGAGTGATGTAGCAAGAATTCATTTCATGTATTCACCAGCATCAAAAACATTTTAGAAAAGTAACATGGTAGAATAAACATAAGACAATGCTCGGTTCATGCCACCCAAAAAATATATAAGGATTGTAACAAATCCCATATAGGAGAGACCTGAAGGCCTCGTGGAGTGAGATTCAATAAACATAACAAGACATGAAAATATGAATTGCTAGAGCCACAAAGTAACCATCAACAACAAATCAACTTCAATTTGGCAAAAATAGATTATGTCGCTCATAAAATCATTTAATCGACTCGATGGCCGCTAAACGTTTTTTGATAGACTCAAATAGTCTTCCATTTTTTAGAAAAAAATGGACGGCATTTACATCAGAAAAGGGAGCACTAACCGTGAGACGGCAATTGTATCTCTGTATATCAACATTATCAATCACTAGTGTTTTTTACAACTTGAAAACGCGCCCTGGATACGAACTCCGATATACCATGTTTTCGGCGGAAGATTAGTGACCAAGAGGCTTTGTATTCAAGACACAGACAAGGTGTCGAAGCCCAAGACTAGCGAGTAATTTTTTATTGTATTTCCCTGGCACAAAAGATAATTTTAATATTCGGGGGCTTTCTTAAGAAGTGTCGGTGAAAGGATGTCCATGTACAAAAATACCATGCCGTAAAAAATATAGGAGCCTTAAGTGAGTCTAAAGAACATCCGGTGAGTTTCGAGTGATTTTAGCGTACTTTTGGGGACTGCCTGTACCTTATCAACAAATTTGTTTGTTTAGAATGACTATCGCAACTCGTACTCATTTATAGGAAAGCACAAGGTCACCGCCGCGTCGAAAACCAACTATTCAAGTTGTGCGACTCCTGATAACTGAAAAGCGACTTGAAGCTATAAAAACTCATTCCTATTGACGCATAAGGATTAAGGATGATCATTTCGGCTTAATTATTTCAGGTAAGGACAACCATGTAAAAAATCTCAATTTAAAAAAAATCTTGAGACGCACTATTTTTCCAAATGTAAGAGATGTCTCTGTTTAAAAAGGCTACTACATGGTGCGGCTATACCGGCCCAAAATGCTTCATCCGACTCTTCAGTTAGTTCCATGAGTCGCACTTCTTGTCCAAAAAATAGATATAGGTTGGCTCTTGAAATGCTGTTTTAAATACAGACAGGGACAGTACCACATTCCTTATTCGTCCTGATCATGAAGGAACATTTGTCGTATATTATCACATAACCGACCTGAAGGGAGGCAACCATAACCTGACAGACACCAGAATTCATCGGATTCACATGGAACTAACGTAAAGAAACAACCGTTGAATTAATCGCAAAGAATGGATGTGGAATTGTTGTGTATCAGAGCTGATTTCTAAAACTATCTAATACTTTAAAATTACGATAACTTATAGCATGAACTGGTAATACTCACCGAACTGATTGCTAACACTGACAGAAAGATAAAATACACTATGTGAACGCTGCATGTTATCAGTTGTTAATTCGATCCACAACATAGATGTATTCAAAGTAATTGTTCTTGGTGGAGCACTTCCCGTCAATATGGATACCTCCGTACTCTTTGTGACATTATTTCCAACACCTATTCGCATGAAGTCATAATTTCTATCCAGATGAAGAACGTTAAATTTGATTACCATGTAGTCTTCTTCTCCAATTAGAAACCATACGCATTGTAAGTCTGAAGGGTAGGAGTCACTAAATGAAGGCGACGTTAGGGTTAGGACTCATGCCGACTTATAATTTTTTCGCTATCTCCGCATACATCTATAAAACGTGAGTAAAAATCATCATCATCATCATCATCATCATCATCATCATCATCATCAACAACAACAACAACAACAACAACATCATCATCATCATCATCATCATCATCATCATCATCATCATCATCATCATCATCATCATCATCATCATCATCATCATCATCATCATCATCATCATCATCATCATCATCATCATCATCATCATCATCATCATCATCATCATCATCATCATCATCATCATCATCATCATCATCATCATCATCATCATCATCATCATCATCATCATCATCATCATCATCATCATCATCATCATCATCATCATCATCATCATCATCATCATCATCATCATCATCATCATCATCATCATCATCATCATCATCATCATCATCATCATCATCATCATCATCATCATCATCATCATCATCATCATCATCATCATCATCATCATCAACAAACAACAACAACAACAACAACAACAACAACAACAACAACAACAACAACAACAACAACAACAACAACAACAACAACAACAACAACAACAACAACAACAACAACAACAACAACAACAACAACAACAACAACAACAACAACAACAACAACAACAACAACAACAACAACAACAACAACAACAACAACAACAACAACAACAACAACAACAACAACAACAACAACAACAACAACAACAACAACAACAACAACAACAACAACAACAACAACAACAACAACAACAACAACAACAACAACAACAACAACAACAACAACAACAACAACAACAACAACAACAACAACAACAACAACAACAACAACAACAACAACAACAACAACAACAACAACAACAACAACAACAACAACAACAACAACAACAACAACAACAACAACAACAACAACAACAACAACAACAACAACAACAACAACAACAACAACAACAACAACAACAACAACAACAACAACAACAACAACAACAACAACAACAACAACAACAACAACAACAACAACAACAACAACAACAACAACAACAACAACAACAACAACAACAACAACAACAACAACAACAACAACAACAACAACAACAACCGTACGAATCTACCAGCGAGGGTATCACATCTATTTTTGAATACCTAAACAGAACATTTAATTTAATTTGCTGTTTTGTAGCTACAGATAGCAGCTCAATAAATGATCATATCGTCACGACTCTTCCAAACAGATCAATCGACATTTTACGCGAAATTGAGTGTTTTGCATATTATGATAATATTTCACAAGCTCTTTTCATATACCAAATATTGAGCAAAAATAACATTCCAATTTGTAGGTATAATAACGTTTCACTTTGGGAAATCATACCCAATCGCCCCATGAAAGTCTTCTAAACAGGCCAATCTGCATTTGTCTGTTTGCTGTACCTCGTATGACAGCTTATAAATTTCTTAGCTGTATCTGAGACGATTTTGCCACACAATTATTGTCAAGTTTTGCAGTATTTTAATGGTAGCAATTCTGCCAATTACTGTAAAAAATACAGTATATTGTAACAATTCATCAAAAGACTTGAAACATATATATTTGGTGAGTTATTACAGAGATTGTAAATGTGTAGAGAATAAAAAGCACTGAGAACACCCTAACTTATATGAGGCCTATCCACAAATGTCAACCAAATTTTACTGTGCATTACTGTAGTTACAGTTTGTTCAATATGCATTTAACTGTAAATTATACAGTGAATTTAGATGGAAACCTGTAAAAGCTGTAGTTTTATGGGAGTTTGTGGGCAGAATTGCTGCCAGGGTTTTCCTGTAAGATTCACAGTATTTTTTCCTGTAAATTTTAGTGCTTAACTCTAGAAATTGATAATCCATAATAGTGACTGATAATATTGATTATCCAAATTAAAAAACCTCTTTTAAATTTAGTCGTGATAGGTCTCGAAAATTGGACATAAAAATACAGTATTTTGTTAGTTATTTCGTCAAATACAAGATGTTAGTAGTGGTAATAAGTTTAATCAATAAATATGTATTGCTGTGCTCTTTACTAGACGTAGATTGTAAGATCTATACCTACGTTTGTCAATTTTGAATCGCGCCGGTTGGGTTTTATTTTATTATGTTTTTGTTTTTAGACATAACATTTAAAGGTCCCTTATTTTGTAATGATACAACTATACTTTTCATGAGAATGTGGTATGATACGAAAATCTATTAAAAGTGCAATGCAGTCTAAGATAGCATCCTAATTACATTTCGGGGACTACGAATGCATCAGGAAACGAATGCAGTTTGACGGTTTGAATGATCAATTACTACACTAAAATGAGTAATTATGCCTCAAAATGATTAATTGCAAATACACAAATCAATGATTTTTTTATAGTACTCAAAATATTTACATAATAAAGGCTTAAACCTGTCACAAATACCCTTATTTCATTTGAGAAATGTTAAATATATTAAGTTACTGTAAATTGTGCAAAAACAGTAACAATTAATGATTGTTGAAGTTGTAATTCTTGATACATTTAAGTAAATCACACTCAATTAGCTAAGTTAATGATTCAAAGTTATAACAACTAGGCAATTTGTAAAACCAGAAAGAACACGCAACCAAGCACTAATTTTGTATCTTATTTTCACTTCAATTTGTTTAGATATACATGTAGTTAAAAAAAACTCTTCTTGTAGTCCTTTCAAGTTTTGTATGATATTTGTTCATTTTAATTTGCAATATATTAATTTGAAAGAAAACTAATGTTTATAAATTAAACATTCTTATTTATTTCTAGTAAGGTAGCATAGTATTGTAGAGTTTTTGGTTTCATATAAGCAGAGGATCCCGGGTGCGATCCTCTTTCTATCTACATGGCACAATATTACAAAAGCATAGGCATTTCTAGCCCCTCCCACAGGCAAAAGTACATTCAAGCATGGTAAATACAACCTCTGAGGCGACCGATCGACTCTTTTGAGTTTTTTTCAAGCAGACCAATCACTTTGTAATTAAATTTGACAAGGAAAACAAAGGATACTTCAATGGAAAGCGTGCTCAAAACGAAGAACGCGTCATTGCCCACGATGTATACATATAAAATCATTTTCCTAAATGTTTTCAAATTTTAGATATGTAAGTTCATAATTCTCTAAAACTTCAATCGCCGATATCTCGAAATGTAACTTTTGGTCCTATTAGCCTGTTTGGAAGAATTTGTGACGATATATCTCCGAGTGTTACATAGAAACAAAGAATTTCTCCTTTGTCCGGCAGAATCAAAGTTTGCTTTAAGTTGAGCGATATATGTTGAGTTTATTTTGGATGGTAATCGGCAGATTAACCATCAGAGCAGGCAAGTGTTCGCTAATCATCTTAGTCTAGACAAGAAAGGGATCTATCCATTAAATATAGAGTATCAAGTCTATGTTAGTTGATCAAACGTTCTGTCAGGTGCAAAATTCTGCAGGCGTTGCATACGAGTTTCTGATTTTTTTGTTTAATAAATGCGGATGCGATACCGATCATAGTTTTTTATTCTGGAAAATACAATGAATAACTTCAATGAAACTTGGTATTTAGTTAGTGTAGGAGCAAGCACAAACATTTCAGCCCGCAACTTCGGAGATTTTTTTGAGTTTAGACAAGGTTCCTGATACAGATTTTTCATTTTGTTTACATAAATTTCTAGTCTTAAATCGGGATGGTTAGTTCCTAAGGTTATGTATTTTTTTACTTTGTAATGGTTCAGAGAGCCCTGATGTAGCAGTGCTGATCGCCCATTTTAGGCTATCCCTCTTAAAGATGTCTGAAATTAAACAACATTTAATTACATCAGCACCGAAATAATAATAATACAATATTAAATAGCATTGCCATTTGACCTGTCTGTCTTAAAATGTATCTTTATAGTTTATTCACCCATACCATATTATTTACAATACACATTGTATCCATCTTAATCGTTTTCAGGATTAATTTCAAATGCTTGTATGATTTTGGTTTCATTCAGTACAGAAATGGAACAATGGTATTTTCATCCACATTTTAAAAATATCCTTTCCTCGTGTTTCAGGCTTGTATAGGGTTATGTTTTTCATTAGGGTTTAATTGACTTCACAATAAATAGAGTAGATGGTTGAAGGGGAAGACCATACATCTTCTTTAGCCAGATTTCCGTCTGGGTCTAGAGTTAAGGCACTTTACATGGGCTTAATTTGCGCTAATGTTTTCTAGTTTTATGGCATTTAGTTAAGTTCACACTGTTCTATCATAGATATTATAATCCAAAGGACCACGTCCTAAATCACATCTCCCTCGCCTTCTTGCAACAGGCTTAAGAGGAATTTATTTCGTGTGGTACGCACGACTTAATACAACTTCATTCTTTCGGTTTATTTGATTTCGAATTTATATTATTAAATATTGACAAGGTCGTTTTGTCGATTTTCAGTATCCCCGCGAAAATTTTAAATCTTATAACTAAACCTTTAACCATTAGCCCTAACCCTATTACTCTACACCTGAACTCTGACCAGATCTTCTTCGACATGTCATGAAACGCAAAAATTTTAATCTTAAAACTAACATTAGCTCTCTTACTAAATCCTAACCCTGAACTCTAATTCGAGTGTTAACAGATCACGATGACGTGAATCTGTTAAACCATAAATAAGGACGAAACAAAGCATGAGTTTCAAAAGAAAATATCTGTCGCATTATTTATGCATCAGCAAAATGAACACGACGAATCGACCTTTTGACCCGAGACTGCTTATAAAGGTCAGCATTTTCTTATTTTGGGCAAAATATGTTCAATTTGTTTTAAAATTTTTTATATTTTTACTTTTTATTCTTTTGTCTTTTGTTAAAAAAATATGATTAAATAGTGTGGTCCTCGCTGGAAATTTTCACTTTAATTAAAAAAACATTGGTTTTTGATATTTAGAATGTCGGAGGACACCGATTGACCCCCTGTACAACTTTATAGTCATATTTTTTATTTTCGACACACTCTGACAAAAATAGCATATGAGATCTGATGTGCGATCCATGAACGTAGGGGGCCCAGGTCAATATTCTCCATTTTTTCCAATTGACGATCCCTGTTTCTACAATAATAAGATGCAATAAATGTAGGGTTATAAATGAGAATCCTATTCTCGAAGTTTGAGGAAAAAGGTTTTAAGATGTTTTTTTCTATGTTTAAGGTCGCGTTGAATCAAATTTTTGGGTCCACTTTTTTTTTTTTTTTTTTTTTTTTTAAAGGGTTAAAAGGGGGTAAAAATAGTATAGGGGTAAATTTGAAATCACGTCAAATTGTTTTTTAAAAAGCACACGATACATTGCTCTCGTTATAAGGATTAAAATAGGTATAGTTTGTCTAGGTTCCGACAGTTAGTTAAACAGGTAAAACCCTACTAAATTTCAAGGTAACTTGGGGTTACACACTACCCAGTGCTCTGATTTTGCTTTACCTTATTTATACAATGTTTTGGCTTTGGGTTGCGTAATAGTGGGCGAATGTGGCATGGACTATCATTGTATATAGGGTCATCAAAAATGACCTCAAAATTTATACAGAGCTGTTCACACACAGATTGAAAAAATCATTTTGTGCTTTTTGACACGCAGTTTCAACAATCTGATCATTGATCTTTTAATAATATATATAACAATCTTGACTATGGCGCCTAATGCAGAGGCCTATAGCGCCTAATGCAGAGGGCTCTAGGCGCTTCACATACGACAAATACAAAATAGATAAATTCTAAGTTAAAAAACAATTGATATACATCAATTATACAGAGGACAATTTCAAAATAACTTTAATTTCAAAACAATATAGTTGTGAACCAACAGATAGAAGAGAACCGACAACCCAGTTAGGCCCCCATACTAAGAAATATGTGGATACACCTGAATCGTCGCTGTGAGGATCTGTGTGTATGTACCCCACAGCGACATCGGTTTAAAAGTCTTGATCTTTCCTGTATTCAGATGCCTCTAACCCTCCCTAACTGTATGAAACACTAATCCTAGGCAACCGATTGTAGAAGGTAAAGAATTAGAAAAAAGAAAGGAAAAATCACATATTATAATTAGTGATTGACTGCATCAGAAACAGGTTACATATCAGGAGCGAAAATGTTGTGTAAATAGGAAAGTCTTCAGACGTGACTTGCAAATAGTTGCTGACTGAGCTAAGCGGATACTGTTAGGAGTTTTATCCACAATGTGCTGCTGCGTAAGCAAAGGATCTATCACCATAGAACTTTGTTGATGAGTTGGCTGAATTTGCTCAGCTTGGGAGCAAGAAGATGATCTCAAGTTCTCGGTGGTGAATACAGCTGTAGAGCCAGAGATATAACAGGCAATAGCTGCTACTGGCGTTGGATTGTCTTATGGGAAGTAGAATCTTCAAACTGAACTGCCCTCTTTTCAATTTTTTGCCCCAGGATGACCTTGAACCTTTTCAGGAGCCGTGTAGCCGTGTAACTAAAGGTCGGAACCTAAATAAACTACACCTTTTTAAGTCAAGCTTTAACCTATGTGGACTATTATTACAGTTTGCCCACTAATTAAGCAATCAATGCTAACATTGGTAACATAAGGTGGACGAACAATTTGTCACCAGTTTCAACACAAATCGGAGCACTGGGTAAAGTTTTCAGCCCCAGGATGACATTGAAATTAATAGGAACTGTTATTTTTAACTAAAGGTCAGAACCTAGACAAACTAATACATCTTTTAATCCTATAAGTATATACCTTTTTAATCCTGATAATGAAACCAATACTTGGTGTGCATTAAAATAATATGAAACCTGATTTTTTAAATGTACCCTGTTTTAAATTTATCCATTTTTGAATGAATCACCCTATTTCCCAGAGGTTGGACCCAAAAACCCGATTCAGCATCCTTCAAACTACAGAAACACATATTCAAACAATGGTTCCCCACACTTTGATAATAGGATCTCATTATAATCCCTACTATTTGATTGTTGTTAATCATCATGTTGATGCTGGTTCAGGCGAGAACCAGCTTGCTGGAAACGGAAATATTTGCCTTCACTCAAAGCCAGAAGATATCTTTGATGTACTTTCGAACAGTAACACAAATCATTTCAACACACCTATGCAAACCCAACAAACCCTAGAAATGATCGATGTGACTAAAATCGATCTTGACAAAGGTATGTGCTTTTTCGGTCGGATAGGAATATTGAAATCGAAATATTGATTTGTTTTAAAATAATAAAATGCATAGCTTTTTTTTTCCATATATTACTTTTTAGAGTTGGGTTTTTTTTATTTGCTTACTTTTTTTTTTTGGGGTGGTCAATTGCGCATTAAATTATTCTAGGGTGATAATAATATACACAAGTTACGAGTTTTGCAACAGCATCATTGTATTACCTATTGCTTTAATCGACTAAATTCCCGAACTCAATTCAAACGTTAGTGTGTATGAAGGAGAATCGCTCTTTAGTATTAGTGTTGTGTTATAATCAAAGTTGTACAGTATCCATTTTTAATCTTTTTGACAAACATATAACTTTAATGACTTAATTGTAAAACTGGCAACATATAATCCAGATTGGATTCCGATCTTTAAAGGTTTTCAAAAATATTCATATTGACCTCATAAATACTAGAGACTAACTTTGTTGGCAAAACAACCTGAGAAATATACAAATACTATGGTTTGAGGGAATCAATCAAATGGTGCAAACCTTTGCAACTGACATACACCACAGTATTTGACAGGTAGAATTAGACAATAACTGCGCAGAATCAGTTACTTCGCCGATATGCGTACCCAATGTCCTTATGCAAGCATCTTCCTCTCTTGATCCCATGGAGTATACATGAGACATAAACTAAAGAAACTATACAAAAAAGGATTAAGAAATTACAGTTGCATAAAGTAGCAGCAAGTTTACTTTTTCTTCTGTATATTTGTTTATTTTCGTTCTTTCTGTTTAGGTTGGAATTTTCCTGAGTTTGTTTCGTCTTATTTATGCTAATGAATTCATCTCTGTTCAAACACTTACCGTTGCTTACTCATCTTAAAATACACAATAGAATCCATCTGACACTTCGAGAACTGTCAGAAATAAAATGCAACCGCAAAGCCTCGTTTGTCTCATTGATCAATCTTGCATTGGGCACAGATACTCCACTTAAACGAACTATGTGCATTTCCTGTTCCAAGAGAGTATTTATACCATATCTAAAAATCATAGTTCCTCTTCTGTATCAACTCAATATCATCACAACGATGTAGCCCGGGTATGTTAAATACCATCCATACCACTCATAATTGCGTCCAATATGCCCCGGAAAGCCTGGAACGATAGATTCAAACCTCCAACGACCCCCCGTTTTAAGTCTAACCATTCACAAATCTCTGTACGTCAAAAAGGAACATTAATACTTTTAGTTTAAGAATTGCATGCCAAGTAAATTACTATGCCTCCATCGGTCGATGAAAGGTTCTTTGTTTTAGTTTTATTTTGCTAATTAAAAAGGTATTTTATTATAGAATTGAATATTAGCAGGATCCCAAATTCCACTTTTTTTTTTCTGAAGGACTCTACATTCAATTTGTAAAGTTAACAGAAAATCATCAATGGGATTGGGGCCTAGAGCGGAGCTATTCATTATTTCGGTGGTGCTCACAATAGCAGATTAGATCTTTCTTCTGTAGAACTACAATTTGAATAGGAAATCTGTAGTTTTTCTTATAAAATGTCATGTGAACTTCGTTTCCTTTATTTCGATCAACCCTTTTATAAATCGCTCAAGTGTTAATGGGACTGAGTTTTTCAAATACATACCTCACGAACAAAAATATCTTCCTCGCAACAACTCTTACTTAAAAAAGTTACCAAAGAAAAAAATATGGAATAAACTCACTGCGGCATTTGCTTTTCGGTCGACTTCTTTGGGACAAAATGATATTCCATCACATCTCTGATAATTGTGTAGACATATTTGGACTTGCTCAGACCATCCACAACTACATTCCTCAACTGCAGCAGGTCGTCTGAAACGATTAATCGCAAAAACAAAAACGCTTACTTGATAAAGGGATCATCCAAATCCACCACGTAGAAATAACAGATGTAAATGAGCCATTTTATGCAATAGGAGTATGAAAACGGTTCCACATATTATAGCAGCAAGCTCAGTCTTCTGGCTTATAAATGTCTTTCATTTTGAAATTTTAAAGTTTTTTTCTCCTAAAAGTGTTTTTTACATTTCGTAAAAAAGGAAAGTTTAATAAATTTAATTTCCTTGTAAGCTTGCACTTCTCAAACCAAAGATTCTGACCGTTACTGCACTTTCAAGCTTGAAAGTATTTATTGTCCCCCGGAGCCACAGTCCTGGGCTCAATAGCGACAACGGACGAAAGCGTGAAACTAATGGTGCAATGACGAGTCCCTTAATCGAGTGCCCTATCTTTATCGTTGTAGCCGGACTATGAGAATTGACAATTATTTACTTACTTCTTTCTCAACCGGCTATTCATTTTGTTTTTGTCAGATCAATATCTTCCTACAAGCCTAAGTACAATTTCTGAATCATGTTCTGAATGCTTTTTAAATGTGTCGCAAACATGCTAGATACACGTCATTCTGTCAGGGATATCAACACATTGATTTTCCATGGCAGGAATTGGCACGAACTGCGTCGAACCTTTTTTGCGTTTTTACTGTTTTACAGTGAATTGTAAACACCCAAGTTGTTTTCAACTTTGTTGCAGTATTCACTAAGGTTCTATTTTCATTATGTCGAATAGGTTTCATGTCATTGTGTCCTTTCATACTGATGAACATCTGGGTCATGCTCCAGAGCGCACTTTATTTGAAGGCTTAAATCATTGTTTTTTTTTTAAATAAATGACCCTGGCAATTATGGCCCCCCACATTTGTTTTCACGCTGTCCGCTTAAAACGCGTGGTAGTTTTGCGCCGACATTTTTGGCAAATTGTCCTGACCTTTAATGCGCTGCTGTTCATACCAAAATAATTAAAATCGGCAAGCCGTTAATGAGTATTAGTGGGGGTCCCCTGGAACCCACCCCCCCCCCCTTTGGGCACTAACGGAAGCAATCTGAGAATATTTTTAAAAATCAAGAACCAAAGCGGATTTTTTTTTTTGCTGATATACTTTGTAATTAAGTAACAATGTTAGTAACTTAAAAATAATTAACTCTTTATGTGCTGAAAACAAACATTTTCATCGTGGACATTGCTACACCGTTTACGCTCTAAATGCAAAAGAGTGAATTTATCTCTTTTAGAGTGACTACGGGGCCCACTCTGAAAAGAGTGAACATTCACATACCTTTCAAAGAATACTGTTTTGGTCAAATTTACTTTGATAACTTTATCAAATGATAAAATGATATCATTTTTGTCAATTATTAAGCATACATTTGGACCCCAACAAAAAGTATTCTTATAAGGTATCAAATTTCTCCACTCTGTTTGGAGGGGACATTTGTAGTCACTCTAAAGAGTGAAATTCACTTTTTTGATTTTAGAGAGTACTGTACAAATCTATGGGGAAGACGTGTATTTGCCACACCTGTAAAATACAGGATTCCCTCCTAACTAAAAACTGCTGATTTATGTTAATATACGTAATTGGAGTTCATTAGAATAGATATCAACATAAAATAAGTATTCAAAATGTTTGATGTATGTAAGCGCAAGGCTCATTTTGAATTTTCCGTCTTTTTGCCCAAAAAATTTTTGCGTGTGCCCCGTGTTTTGAAAAACAATGGTTTGCCCTATTTAAAGCGAAATACAAAAAAAAAATTTACTTTTTATTGCTGATTGGGGTTTTTGACCCTCACAATGCGTATTAAATTACGTGCAAAATTCCAATCGGGGGGAAAGGGTTTCTTGCCCCCCCCCCCCCCCCTTGGGCGCCAACCGGTAGTGAAAATCCCCTGGTCACTTAAGTGTTTAAAGGTGGCACTAGTATTTTGGTGTTAGTTTACATATAAAAAATTGCGAAACGAGTTTTTGTTGGTTTTTAAAATACATACGTATATATCCCCCGCGTCCTTAAATGCACTTTGGAACAAAATACAAAAAAAAATTACGGAACGGGGTTCCAAGGGACGGAATAATTGAAACAAAAACTTTGCGCATGCCAAAGAATACGCAAGACATTAAAGGGGGATGGCCCGATTTAAGTAGATGAAGTTTTAATCTTGATAGAATGTACTTCACCCCAAAACTCCATCGTCAATTTCGTTCCGATATTTCAATCTGTTTTGATGTGAGACCTAAAACGCGATTTGTGAGCCCATAGAGTGCGTGTAAAATTAATAGTGGGCGACCAAAATGGGGCAGTTTTCGATTAATACTTCCAAACTAACCATCCTTTAGACCTAAGTGATCACAGGGTAAGGGTAAATGATTAAAAATAGTAGCATTCTTCCTAATACCAAAATTTGGACCAATTCCTGGAAATGTGGGGTCCCTGGGGACGAGGCTATTAGCGATAGGGCCATGGATCTTTAATAATACTCGATAGGATATAAACAATATGGATAAATTTAGAAATAAGGTAAAACAATGATTTCCATGCAGCCCCGCGAAAAAGGCTTTCATTTTGTTTGGCCATTTCTTCACCATGTTGCACTAAAATGGTAATGACTTTTCTCAAAGGGGTTCTATCTTATGATGCAGGGTGGTATCTTAGTCAGTGTCGATCTCAGCTTATAGACCGTATTCAATAGGCTGCCATGGGGGGACCACAGATAGAGCCATTCCAAGACAATACATTCACCTGTCAATGATACCTGTGCATTCGCTAAACATGGATCGATTGACCGCTTAAGTATTGTAGTCCTGTAATGTATGCATCGGTCCAACAACATTCGGTTGGCTGAGTCATATTGACTACGGTCTATTTCGAACTGAAAAGTGCCCCAGAAATTTATGCGTATTTGTTAAAAGATGGTTCTGCTACCATACGCGAGGATGTGATGCATTTATGTGCAGTAATATTACATTTGTGTACTACTAGTGTGAATATGCATTTCATGTAATCGATTTCTTTATTTTTGAATACGATTCTATAAAATACAAGAACACTTAATAGCTTACCGTGTACAAGACTTGTCCCTCAATAATAGCCCGAAATCCTTAGCAGGCAGAACACTCTGGTCGGAATCAAAGGACAGCCACAGCTCCGACACGCGTATTTTATTTTAACGAAAATAGGCGCAGAATAGCCTTCTGTTAGTTCCAGTGGGGTGTTAAGTGTTGGGATTATGTCGAACTCCGAGTATTAACTAATCGTGTTTTCCTCTGTCTGCGAAGTCAAGATATGAATGTCAACTGTGATCAGATATTTGTACTTATAAACCAGTAGCAGAATATTAACAGGATAATCAGATGGAAATCCAGGCGAGGTAATATGAAACATATTGCTCTTGTCAATTGATCAAGTATTGTGTCTCACACACGGCTGAAGGAAAAAGAAGACATTTGTATTTAAATAGGTTCCGATGCTTTAACGAAAACATTTGGAGCAGTAAGAAGTGAATAAAGGTTAAATTAATAGTGTATTCGAACCTTACATTTAACACGATGAAATTTTTGTACACATTCAATATGCTGAGGAAATAAGACAACGTCCTAAACATCTTGAAAATTGTGTATCTACGGGTTTTTTTTTTCTCTGCACCGTGGCGAATCTTGAAATACCTAATTGCTGATGCAATCACAAACTACAGGTTTTTAAGGGCGGCCGCACAACACTACGTTACTCCTCGTTTGGTTAATGAAGTTCGGGTTTTAAAAACAAGTTGCTGGTCTGTAAACGGGTATTGTGGACATGACATTGGATGACGAAAGGGTTTTTGCTTGTGAAATGTAAGGTGGAGACCATATAGTGTACCACTGCCTGTAGTATGAGAAAATTTGTTTTGAAATTGTTCTGACCAATAGTTTTCGGAAGTTTATGTTACAATTGCATGATCTCGGCATACTAGATGTTGTCCAATAGTAGCAATTTATCATTATTTAAAATCATTTGCGAAAATCTATCGCAAATGTGAACAACAAAAGAACCCAAAAGAAACAATTTAGAGGATTAGTTTTTGATAGCAAGATTGTGTAAGAAAGGTTTTGCAATTTTTGACCATGTTTGGAATATAGCGCTCATTTATTATGGTGTACCCTAACGTCCCTGTCTTGAAATGATGCTGTGCAGCTCCAGTTCGCCTGGTTGAAGTGATGCAATCATGTTGAACATGGTTTTAGAAAGATACTTTTAAGAAATTAAAAAAATTCTCATTCTCTCTCTCGCTACACTATTTTAATTTGACTCAACTATGCAATCCCGCAGTTGTTGAGTAAGTTTGTCACACCAGTGATATTTTCTTGTGCAAGTTGTTGATAATTTAATTTTTACCAATAGTCGTGTAACTGACGTGAGCCAACTTTTTCCACATTTGTTTGAGTTGCCTATTTTTAAAACAGGTTCACAAAAATATCGGTTTAATGTTCCAGATGGCAAAACATTATTCTTCAAGCAGGCATACATTGCTGGGCATTTACCATTGCCACATAGGGACCGACTGGTCCACGGAAATCGCTATAATTATATAGCGCGCTGTATTCATGTGTAGCCTAATTGAAGGGTATTATTAAACATTATGAGACATAGTATACACAACACTGGCAAAAAGTATTGCAACATGTAGAAACGAAATTCATAATCACCAAACTGTTTTCCAACAAAAATTATGCGTGAATTTTTGACCAACATTTTAATAAGTATTCTAACTGCCAAAGTTGTGTTTTTCTACAGACGCTATTCCCCAAAACCAAGAGGGTGAAAAAAGTGTGATTTGATTGTCATGTTCCTAAATATGGCGATTGAAGGAAACAGCGAAATGATGATAACTGCATGGCATCCAGAAGGGGGAATACAGACACAAAAACCCAAAATATGGCTTCAAAGCAGCCGCTTAAGAATTGTACGTGTTAATTAGGAGTTCCTCTAATGTTTATGAGATAAAATTATAGTGGTTGTGTGGATCGTAATAATGGATTAACGTCAATGGAAGACAGCGGTCCTTCGAAAAAATCAAGAAATTTGAAGACACCTGATCTGATGAAATGCAATTCGAATGATAAATCATGTGGTTGACGTAAATCATGTTCGAATTACACGTTTCACATGGCAGATACACAGCACAAAGTCAACGGTTGTGTGTGATGGAAAAGTTGTTTCAAGTTATCACGTGACCTCTTTTTGGCCATTTTTTGCTTTTTTTAATTTATTTATTATTGGATTATTTTATTGGCATTATCTCATTTTCGGTCCATTTACACCACACAGTTTTTGCCCTAAACATGTAGAGGGGACCCTGACACAACCCATAAGGTTCATTTAGCGACTTTTTTGCAGCCTTTTTGACCCGTTCCTGTAGCCGTATTTCTTCTGGAGTTTACAATCGGCAAGTCATCGTTCACCGGCTCTTTTAATCCGCCCCCCATAGGTAGGGATCATTGACAATCAATATTGATCGTTTTTCCGCACTACTTGATATGGAAGAAAAACAGATCCTGTTTGAAAACTCACAACTTTGGTAATGATTACGTAATGTTTGTAGTCAGGACCTCCTGGTACAATTTTAAATCAATTTTGAATCTAAAAATGTTTTTTTGCTGTTGCAATATTTTGACAGTGTTTGTAAATGTAAATGATGCATGTAAAAATAAAAATACCAAGTTTGTGTAATTCTTTCACACGTTTGTATTCGTCAACATTTGAGTCAAAAATCTTAACTTGTCTTAACGCTTTTCTTTATTTTATATATTGTCAGCGTTCGCTAACGAGTCTTTGGAATAGTTTTGCTCAATTGCTTGTTTCCATGGGTGAGTGACAAAAAAAATATCCTTGGAGAGTGTATGATATCTTTCTTTTGATCATATGTAAATATAATTTTACATAATTATCACAATGGATAATATGTAAATATATTTTCAGTTAGATTTTCAGTAGAATTTACCACAGAATTCACTCCGCTGTTCTTGTTGACACCAAAAAAGACCCTATGACAGTTAGACAGGTCTGGAACAGTCTATGCATTGAAGTGGCGCGGATTGCACATCTTCATATGTGGGTGAAAGCGCCCGTCCATTAAGGAATAGACTTCGTGTGACATGAAAGACTTTTCTCCTGTGGGGAACACATCACCGGAAGGTCATGCCATTGACTGGAAAAGTGAAAGTTTTGGACCGGGAAACACACTGGTACCGCAGAGGTGTACGATAAGGACAAAACATCAAGAGGAGCACAGTGTAACTTAATCAGGACAAGGGCCGCACATCCTCCAAACTGCTATGACTCTGTCATCAAGTCATGTGACCGCACTGCCACTAGCGGTCACACGTGACAACCGGATACAAGATTGAAATTGGCGCTGAAGACTGGTGGATGCCAGTCGCAGGCTACCAACCTTCAAATCAAACACAAACCAGTCATGAGACAGTAAGTTTCTATACTTCTCCTATCATATTTCAGTAGCAAACAAGTGTGGTATAAATACTTCTGTTCGGTGTTTGTATTTAATATAACTTTCCAAAGATTGCATTAAAACACTGAGTTGCGGTGTTAGTTAGCATTATTAGGACTCTCAGAAACCCATTAAAAGAGAAACCCAATGACTATTTCAATCTTCCGGGTACAACAGAATTAGATAACATACGATTTCTAATTCAATTTGGACGAAATGGAGGGGATCCCGCATCTGTCGATTTCGTCATGGCTGCACAGGCCTGATCCCGCTCCGTCGGCCACATAGCCACAGGACAGGGTCTTGAGCTGCCGACAGAGGGGTTTCTCAGAAACCAATTCACCTCTCGTTTGATGGTGTCGTCCATTTCAATTCTTGGACAAAAAAAAAACAGCCAAAATCAGGTTGTAAACGCATTCCACGTTAAATTTTTCTAGAGAGAGAGGAGAGAGAAGAACCCCAAGGATTCCCGGGTGGTTACTGGAAGAGCCGAGATTATTCGCGAGAAACAAAATTAAGATAAGTTATTGACCACCGTTAGAGCTTGGTTTTACTTTTGAAGTTTACCGCCCATTAATTTTTTTTTCACGGTACATGTGTGTGCAGGCAGCCACGCAGGTGAAAGTAGCATCACCGGAGGCATAACAGCCATGGGCGTAAAGCCATTGTGTGTCTCCAAAGTACAATTAATGTACATGGATGGAACCATGGGTTCCTACTGGCACCCATGGACGGCAAGGTATTGATTAGTACACACATAGTTCCACATAGGTTGGTGGGTTTTATCTCAGGATGCTGTTGTAATTGCCTCAAAAATAGTAATAAGGGTTGTAACTTTACCAAAATCGCTTTGAGGTATGGGACTAAGTTCAAAATTGTCACTCATTGTACTGCATTACACTTGTCAATTACATAAAAATCCAGGAAGAAAATGCGGGGTTTGTTGCCTTGTGAATATCATGTACATACATAGGGTCATCTATGCCAAAACAAAGGTGTGAAACACCCTCTCAGATTTTGTTGAATTGCAGTCAAAGGTACATTTTATGGGGCTACAGAGGTCAAAAGGAAAAAAAATTAAAATTCCATTCCGTTTTGAAGTTATGGGCCCTCAAAGGTTACGATCGGATTATAAAATTGTGATTCGTATTAAAAAACTTTATTAATGCTATGTATATAATCAATAGTGCCACTTGTTGCATCAAAAACAAAGCAAGTAGAATTTCTTGGTATCACCCTAGTAAAAATAGGCCCGCAAAATAGTTGCCATGGGCGAAATGACTAAAATGCAGGACCAAACATAAGGGGCACCTTATGTGATGAGTAACACCTGATATGAAGTTCAGCATTAAAAAATATTAGCATACACTAAAACAATCATTGTGCTTAAGTTTTGTTTTGTATTTGGGAGGTCTTCAGTGATTGAAAAAGATGGCCAAAGTTTGGCCCATTTTGGTTTAAAGTATGAAGAATTCAGAAACCTTTACCAGAAAAAGTGCCCAAAATTTGACCTAAGTACTAGGAAAATTTTGAAAATGGGGCACCAAAAATGTCATTTAGGAATTGTTTGGGACAGTTTGATGTTTTAATGCAAATTGTTAAACAATATTAAAAAAAAAAAAAAAAAATCCAAATATTTGCAATTTTTATAGTTGAAAAGGTTTTGAAACTCGGGCAATTTTAAACCAAACTGAGCTTAATTTGCTTGATATGTATCCACATTTTTTCACTGAAGGACATCAAAAATACAAAACAAAACTTTATCACCGTGATTGTTAAGTGTATGCTAATATTTTTTTTTCCATGCTAGAAACTTCAGATAAGGTGTTACGCGTCAAAATACGCGCCCTCTAGGTGTTGTCCCATTTTAGTCCATCTTGCACCATGGCAACTATTTGAGGGCCTATTTATACTAGGGGGTGCACAAGAAATCCTAACGTGCTTTGTTAGTGATGCAAGCAAGTGGCAACTACGGGTATAATAATAGCCTTAATAAAGGTTTTTTTAATATGCAATCACAATTTTATAGTCGAGTCGTAAAACTTGAGAGCCCATTAACTTCAACAGAATGGAATTTGAATTTTCCTTTTGAGCTTCTCTGTTGAGCCCAATAAAATGTACCTTTGACTGCAATTTCAACAAAATCTGAGAGAGTGGGTTCCACACCTTGGTGTTTGGCATGATGACCCATAAAACAAGCAGCACAAACCATCATGACGATTCTTGTGGTGTTGATAAGCTATTATAAGGTGTGAAATATGGCGTGGCGATTGACCATCCTCAATCCGGGGCCTATCTTGTACCTACATATTGCCTTAATTACAATCTCTGTTTTGAGTAGAGTACTCCTGTAAAATGGACGTAAACATTCCAAATGATGTCAGCAAATATGCTGTTATGCTATCCCAGGTCTGCCCTTATGTGTCTGAGGGTTTGTACGGAGCAAATATCTAAAGACCCCAGTGTTAGACACTTCATTGTCCGGGGCCAAAAAATTTAAAGCTTGCACCGGAATAAGGGGCCCGGCTTGGGACCCCTATGCTCAGCCCTACCCTCGCCATTCGTCACCTTCACACATCACCTCACCGATTCGACTCTTCACACCCGCATCACTGGAACAACACTTCGACACTCTCCAGCCACCGTGGCCCAGGTTGCGCTTGTGGACGATGTTCAGCATGAACTAGGTTCTTGATCATGCTTTTGTACATTAGACACCTCCCAAGTTACCCGGTGGCCCTGTATATCGCCCCCCCCCCACAGCGGTTGCGCCTGTCACCCGCCACATCTCACTATCCTCATTAGCATCACACTTTCCTCACTCCCTAACACCCTCTTCTCCCTGTTACATATGTTCCTTCCTCCTTACCACCACCCCGATTGCTCTGCTTGACACGCTGTGGTTTCCCAGGTGTCGTTCTTCCTCTGCGTCCCTCCTCCCGCCACCCTCTTTTGATACCCACCATCCTGGTGCCCTGTGACTCTACCTTCTTCGTTGGACCACCCCTGGAACGTGCTATTCCCTCCACTCGCACGCACTGCTCAAGTGGATACTAGGACGGTCCACGACACACATCATTCCCGCCAACGGTCTCGTATCGCCCCCCCCCCCCAAACTTAAAAACAAACACCCCCCCCCATCCATTCCCCCCCCCCCCCTTGTCCCTACCCCCTACCTTCCCTCCCACCCTTTAGAGAACAACAAGCAGAGAAACAAACACCAAAAACAAAACAAAGCAACACAAAAACAACCCCCCCCACTACAAAACAAAACACACTGGTTGTATTATAAGTTTTGTTTTCATAGTGCATGGGATTGCAGGCTCATAGGGTGGTATCTACAAAAAATTGGTGTGACTAATTGGAAATCGAACATGCACTACTAGGTGTTAAACACACAGACACACCACCAAAATGCAAATTATAACATACCCACGTATAACAAACAAGCAAGGCTGGGAGGAAGCCAATCACAGCAACATCGTAATCAAATCTTCTGGCATGGCAAAAAATAAAAAAAAAGAAAAAGGAAAAACCAAACAAACAAACAAGCACTTTTCAAAGCCCAAAGCTCCCCCATTGTTTACATATTATTCTCTATGTTGACTCAGATTAGTACCATTCATTTTTACAATCACAAGTAGTACAGGGTTTTTAACTGATTTAGTACGGCAGGCAAATGGGCAATTGCCATTACTGGCCTATAGGGATGTATGGCACTGGCAACTTGGATTCTAATTTTACATAAATATCTAAATTAAAAAAATAATAATATTAAAAGATGAAGTTTAGGTTTTAAACATTAAGCAGCTTCGGGTACATTGAATGTGGTATTTTAAGAGAAAAAAATAGGGAAATACCCTGCATAGGGGTACGATATTGCAGGGGATTCAAACGTGAAATTGGTTAAAAAAAAAAAATAAAAAATAAAAAATTTTTTTTATTTTTTTTATAATAACTTAATATGTGAGGCAACGGATCTCATCGCTGATCATAAGACCCCATTTGCTTGGCCATGATAAAAAGTCTTGTGGACAGCCCAAGGCAGTGGTTCATAGGGATGCAGGTAACAGGCATGAGCCCATGTGTTTTGTAGGTGAAGGGGTTTCTTTATAAGTTTCGCCCGAATGAACACGCTGACCACAAGGGGGAAATTTTTGTACACCACATAGGCAGCTTGGATCAGCGGTCCTGAGCGAAGCTGGCAAAATCGGCCCATGCGAGTGGCAGTATAGTAGCATTCGGCGTGCGTCGGACCAGAAAGAATGCAATAAACAATGCGCTGTTTGATGAAAATCGTGTCCATGTAGCCTGGGCTTTGAAGCTCCTTTCTCAATCTACTGTGTAAAAATATTACGTCATGTGTGCCCGGTTTTGTATCAAACTTGTGTCAAATGGCATTTATAATTGCCATTATGTTTTGCTTTATTGGTGTTTACTTTTGCTTCCTATATTCCCCATTTTGTTTACATATGTATTCCTCTATGATGCACAGTAAATCTATGCTACGTGTGGTGTGGTTTGTTTAAAGGTTTGCCCAATTCGGGAACCTGCAAACCTGCTCTTGTCATCCAAAACTAGTCTTACAAAAATCGGTGGCACAAAATGGCAAAAAGTTGGTTATTTAATATCTTTAGGGAATTTCCGGTTCAGTTTGGTTCAGTTAGGCATCATGCTTGGGGAATGCATTTCGGGTTTCCTTATTTGGGATTTTCTTTAAAAAAATAAAAAATATTTTTCCAGATGCACCTATATGGGAATACGTTGGGCACAATGCGGCAGATTGTTTAAAAAACGTGGTATTAGTGTAGTTACTTTTTTACAGTTCCGATTATAAGGTAGGAATTGAACATATGGTAAGCGGATACATCGAAGTTAATCAGATTTCCCATTCAGTCATTCATTCTGGAAACCATGGCGGAGGAAATAAACGCCGACCCAGGATCGATTCAAGGAAAGGGAAGGGCCCGGCTTTCGAAACGGAGAATGACTTTTCTCGGGCAAAAAAAAACAGCCAAGGCGAAAAAGATTAAGGTTCCAAGGGACGACTCTCTGGATCAAAGACTCATCCTGACAGTGCAATAGGAAGGCGCCGTCCTTACCAGGTGTGCACATATGGCCGAAAAAGGCACAGTACACTCAGATGGGACCAAGAGAAGGGCTCACCTTAAAAGGCATTGTTAGGAGTTTAGGTATGCACGGATTTTTGGGTATGTGATCTGACAAACCAGGTGGCAATAGCCATCAAATCTCCCGAATGAGCGCGTGGCGTTCAATGCCATACATACCATGATGATAGTCCACTTAGTTTCAAACCATTTGGGCGATGACCGTCCCAGTATTATATGTGCGAAATGGGTTAACAGTTACAGGGTGTTAAAGGCCCTATTACCTTACATATCGATCAGTTTTCGGATATTTGGGCCTCTCTTTTGGTGCCAGACAACTTCTGATGAGCCACAGGGTCAAAGAATGCAACAGAAGCAAATATGGTATTCTTTGGGGAAGATGGCGCCAAGGGTTGATTCGACACCCGGGTATTAACGGGTGGGACTATAGTTTGTTCAATGGGATTGTCTTCGGTCTTCGCGAGGAGGGTACGATCCGATTTTGTAGCTAGGTTAGCGTCAAATTCTCCCGGGAAATCAGGAGTGCATTTTCTTTGAATTGGGACCTGAATTGGGGTGCGTCGGCCGGAGCTCTATATCATCATTCGTCGATAACGAGCCCCGGGTGGCCCCTTTCGGGAGGGTTTTGGGGTAACAAGGAGGAATGAGTAAGTCTCACAAAGAACGACGATCAAGCCTGGAGAGTTGTACCTCCTCATAAGTGCATGAATAGAATAGTGGATGGAGTTCAGCCTACTAAATATAAGATTGCTGAAGTTATAACTCCTTCATAAGTGCAAAGAATAGAATAGTGTATGAGTTCAGGCCTTCACTAAAGAGCAAGAGTGGATGAGTTTTACATCCCTAATTAATTTGGATGAGCTGGAGGTTAAACCTCATAGTTGCAATAATGGATGAGTTAAACATCCCTCATAAGTGCAATAGTAGAATAGTGAATGATTTCAGACCTTACTAATGATCAAGGGGGATGAGTTATGCCTCCCTCATAAGTTGGATGAGCTGAGTTAAACCTCATTAGTGCAATAAGTCGGATGAGTTAAACCTCCCTCATAAATGCATAATAGAATAGTGAATGAGCTCAGCCTTCACAAAAGACTATAATTTATTACTGGCCGAGTTTAAACCTCCTTCATTATTATCGGATGGTAATAGTTCAATTATCATTCAATTTTATGATTAAGGGCAACGTTATATACAGATCTATTAAATGTTAATATGGACGATCATAAAGATGGTGATTGGAATCAAGCATTCGTTGTTGTGCAGGATTCCATCTCTAGTCCAATATTGGAGTATATGACATGATTGGTACGGGAGAAAGGTGGCGTATGTATGTGTCTGACAAAATATTTTATTAAAGCTAGACCTCTGCCATCCTAACTCAAATTATGAAGCATGTTTTATTGAAATTGAATGTAACAATGTTAAGAATGTTGTAGCCGTGTGGCCATTAGAGATAGTCCTCCGGGCTCAAGTCAGGGAAAACAATGTGAACAATAGGGCAATCGGATGAGTTGACTTGTCATGCAAACATAGTTTCATGCGTTATTCCGTTGTCGTCTATGGAGCCGGACTATGTACCTTGCATTTATTTTCATAGCCGGCAGGGATATGTAGGGCTCCATAGACGGACAACGGAATAAACGGTGAAACTAATGTTGTGTGAGAGTCAAATGAATCGATTACCCTATTGGTCACCATTGTTCCCGGACGTGAAGCCCGGAGGACTATATCTAATGCCAACCCGGGAAATGTTATAGGCAAATACCGGTATCGAGAACTTTATAAACAGATAGTGATTCGGTTCATTTAAATAAACTAAACAAGAAAAAAGGCAAGTCTCACTATGGGCAAGGCAATTTCAATTGATTATCTAACGATGATACCATACAAACCTACCCACGATTATCTTGAACTTATTTATTCATATATAATCATTCCTACCTACATATATAAAACCAACAAAAATTATGACTGAAACTACCGCGACAATATTATTGACAATATTTGACGAATGATGAGAATAAAATCAACAATATTGGTGACGGATATAACCGATCATATGCCAACTATCTTAACAACTCCGCAATAATTTAACTCAGCCACCTCTTAAGACTAATAGGGTAACATAGAATCACAATGTGATACCAAGATTCGAAATTTAAACAGAGGTTTGCAGATGTTGAATGGCAGGAAACCCTCGATAACAATAGTGCAAATGTGCCAGATATATAATTTATGAAAACCTTGCACTGTACAACGAATGATGTTCCGTAAAAAATGTAATAGTAACAAAAGAAAGAAACAATATCGCCCTGGATTAAGAGAGGGTTTATAAAAAGTATCAATAAGAAAAACAAGTGTATATACAGTATTTACACTCCCCCAACTAACAAGACTTCAAAAATCTAAAATAAAACATTACAGAAATAAGTTAAAATATGCTTTTCGTAAAGCAAAGAGGAAAGTCTTTTTTCTTACCTGTGAACATAGCAAAAAATAACATGTGACAAACGTGGAAAACGATAAATGAGATTCTTGGGCGAGGGAAAAAAACAATCTACGCAGATTCAAACGTTAAGGAGGACCATGGCAATCTTTTCATAACTCTGTAGATATTTCACCATACTCAAAGATTCTTGTAAATATTGGTCAAAGCTTGCATCCTATAGTTAAAAAATACGTTCCTTGTGGTAAAAACTAGTTTGAATTACTGAAAGATTCAAAACATTGAGTATGTACTTGGGAATGGAAACACAATTGTTGAAATGGATATTAGTAAGATAATTGAGAAAAATTTCATCAAACAAGAGAATGCTGGTAAGGATAAACATGGAATCTCTAAAAAGAAAGTTGCTATAAAGAAATTAGTGACACCACTTATAAGGAATATAAATTTATATATATAGAATGGGTGTCGTTCCTGAAAAGCTTTAAATAGCTAAGGTAATACCGATTTATAAGAAACAAGACAGTGAAGGTCTCAAATTATCGCCACAGTGTTTCTCTACCATGTTTTCGAGAATACTAGAAGACTTGTATTTGATAGATGCATTGTATATTATAAACACCCATGAATATCCTTAATGACAGGCAATTTGGTTTCATGTTTACCTAATGGGCATGCATTATTGAATTGGTAGATAAAATAAATACTGCAGTTCAGTTGAAGTAGAAATGAAAAACCATTGGTATATTATAAGATATAGGAAAGGCTTTCGAAAACATCTATCACAATTTACTTTTCGTACATTAGATACTATGGGATTCGTGGTTCTTTACTCGAGTGGTTAGAAATACTTAAGTAATAGAAAACAATACGATTCTTATAATTAGTACGCGATTCAAGAAATTTAAGAATATTATTTTGTTGGTGCCGCAAGGATCAATATTGGGTCCGCTTCTTATTTATATATATGTTAATAATATAACAATAATGATCACGTTCTTGATACCACAATTCTATCTCGCATGAAAATATCGATAGTACTATAAAGTGTTGTTAATGCGAATTAAATGAAGTAAGCAATTGATTAAATCAAATAAAACTTATAACAGCACATTATCACCAATAATATTGCAAGCATTTTATTCCAAACCAGAGCCATTTTGAAAATTTGACACCCCTTGTACAACTGAAAAATTGCCCCCTGTATTGATGTGTGTATTAGCCATACTCCAAAACTTTAGGGTGTATTTAATACAAAACTATACTTTTTCGAATGTCTTATGATCAGACAACTAATAATATGGGTATACTTTCAAATGCAATTGAAGCAATGTAAAATTCCCCCCATGTGTAAACATTGGTTACCCCCATATGGCGATACCTATGCTATCATAGCATTTTGTGTAGGCCATAGTATACCTGATGCTGCATCATAAGTATCGTTTTGGTTTTGTCCCTTCCATGATCCGAAAATTTGCTCGGCTCATGGACTATTAGCGAGAAATTAGTATAGACCATGGTCATTATTATGTATTTGTGGGATGGAAAAGGCATTTTTTGATATTGTATTCCAATTAATTACAGACCAATTATATCATTTGCAGCATGGTTTTGTAAAAGGTCATTCAACTGTTACCCCATCTTTTATCAGTCTTTATGAAGTTAGTTCTATTCGGGACAACCGCTGGGTAAGTCAGACATGATATACCTGATTTCTCTAAAGGCCTTCTATATGTTTTGTCACACTTTAATTACTTTACTTCCAAAACTGCAGTAATTCGGCTTCATCTCTGAACTTTGGTTTCGAGCTTATTTAACTGGTAGACACAGAGGGGTTGTAATGCTTGGGATAATTCTGAGTTGGCTTCCTGTGGTGTCAGGTGTGCTTCAAGGTCAATTTTGGTTGTGGGCCAATGCTTTTTCTTGTGTACATACCGACATTCCCAGTGTTGCCCAAAACTCCACTTTAGCTCTTTTTGCAGATGATTCCAAGTGTTATAAGAATTATTACTGATGTGTCTGATTGTGATCTAATGCAAGTATCCTTGATGCTCTCTATAATTGGACAAAATGTGGGACCCCTTCATTTCCAACCCTTCAAAATGTCATTATTCCATTACCAGACGCATACAATTGAGTATGGATTATAAAGGAATGGGAAGACTGTTGTTAGACCGGGGTAGTACAATTAAAGCCTTGGCCTTTCTACAGAACCTCACCTCGTGTCCTGAATATCACATAAACCAGAATGTTGGTAAATGTAACAAAAAACTGGGTGTGATCAAAAGGCTGTTGGGTTTAGTGCTCTTTCAAAATGGTTCTAGAACATGGTATACTGCCCTTGTACGTTGCCATGTGAAATATGGTAGTTGCCTCTGGAGCGGAACCTCCAACATACATCAGTATTGTTTGAAAGGGCTGCCAGAGCAGGGCCACAAAATTTATTCTTCTCGGCTACCCTGGAATGATTACAAAACAAGCTATCTGCTCTTTCTCTTCTCTTCTTCCCTGTCTTATAGAGAAAAAGTAACTGACCTCAGTGTATTTTGGTGTCATCTAAGGTATGTATGACATAAGTGTAGATGAGTTTTGTGTTTTTTACTCATGAAAACAGAACCGTCCCACCATAGATCTCTTCAGACCCCCTTGCATTGATCAGTCAATTCTGGCAAACTGAGTCCTCACAAGTCATTCCTTCTTTCAGGCATTGTTCCTATTTGAACTACTTCAATTATATCAGATGTCCAACGCTGTCGTCTCATTCAAACATCAAGTTTCTGAAAGTTTCTGAATTCTACAAGTCAAAGTTTGCTGAATCCTTTGATCCACCCTGCATTTGTACTTGGACCTAATGTGTTGTTGTCCGGATCATACTAGTTTAATTGCTCCTTGTTTGGTTATAATCTATCTCTCCATCCTTTGGTGCTGGGGGGGCGGTTTTAGGCGTGATAGGCAACCTGGTTTGCACAAGCCATTCACTGGCGTTTTATCCTTGTTTGTATTATGCATGGATTATTGCCAGTGGAAAGGTGGAAGAAATAAAAAATAAATATATAGATGCGTGGGTGCGTTTGTAATCGAAAGGTAGTGGGATCAACTCCCATTCCTTTCAAAATTTGATATTTATTTTAGAGTTAGAGATTGCAATGAAAATCAATTGGAGTTGGCGAGGGAAGTAGAAAATATTGTATAGCTGCCTTATGAAATAATTAAAACTGATATTTCCTGGACCCTGATTTTGGGCAAGAATATCACACGTGCTTGTGATGGCTTGGCAGCTCTCCTGCTGAGAGGGTGATCTATCGCATACCTAAGACGGTTAAAACAGGGATCTTGGTGGGATTTAATATAGGCCAGGCGGGCGGGCAGATCTCATAGCGTTTACAAAGGTGGACGCACCCCTGGGAGTAGTAAATAATTTTTCCTTAAATAAACTCTCTAAAATTATAAAAGAATTAAGTTCTACGCGTGTCTCAGTTAGTATGTGATGTTTTCTTTAAACAATAATAAAAAGTCATCTCCTTTTTTTTCTCTGAATATCAGCACCAAAAAGCTTAAACCACGTCCCATGACTCCTGCAATATGGCGTTATGCATGGTTAACGGACTTCAGATTCGCTTGTAACTGCAGAGCCATGTTTTTGTGTTATTGTCCTTGACGTTAAAAACTTTCACCGACCGATTTTGATTGGAGGCTATAGCCTGTTCACCCAATAAAATAAGAACTTGAGCTTCTACTGGAGTTCAATAACTTTGACCGTGTATTCAACATTTATTCAAAAAGAAACGAAGGTGAACAAAAATCACGAAAGAATGTTGCTTGGTAGCTGTGATCTAACATCTTGGTGCAGAACCAAGACCAATATCTTAATCAGTCAATATAGGATTCTTATAATTAAAAGTTTGTTCGGCACCGGTTTACCTGATTTCCTATAGGTGAATGATTTCAATTTCTACTTAATAACGCGGTATAAAATTACATAAAAATGGGTTGACGCGGCACAAATTACGGAATTGTTCCGCACAAAAGATATTATGTCACAGTTTGCCTAACAACTTTCTCCACGAGTTTTGTTTTACCTTCGTTTCTCCCTTTCGAATAATAATGATTGAAATATTGGGTCTCAAATTAATTGAACACACAGAGTAGAGAACCTCGAACTTGATTTATTCGTGGAAGGGGCAAGTAACCTGTGTTAATCATGGAACAATAGCTTAATCTAAATCGGGATGGTGGTGTAACACCTGAAATCTTTCAGTGCTTTGGATAATAACAATGGCTCTGTAGTTCCAGATGAAAAAGGAATCTGAAGTGTTTGGATGGTCTACTGCATACCGAGTAGATTTATTTATCAATAGCCCCCTTATTGCTGGAGTCAATGAATAATAGTGTACATCCGTGGTCATGACATGTAGGGCAAAAAGTGAGATGACATTAATTCATTTTCTAGAAAATGTGCAACATATAGAAGTGAGGACACACGTAGAACTGATTTCTATTATTTAGAAAAACTATTTAGGAAGAATTTGTACTTCCCAAGGGGCCACCTTGGTCCTTATGAGCGTCTTTTTCTGTTTCGCCTAAGGCCTAAAACAAAAAGGGCGGCAACGTGATAGGATTTTGTTAGGCTTGTGTGTTGTGGGTCCTCTTATCTCCTATGTCCATGTGTGTTTATTATGTACAAATATTTCAAGAAAATAAATTGCCTAATAATTTGATAAATATTTTATAAACGATCTGACATCTGACATCAGACAAGACATTGTAAAGATCCTGAATCCCAATTAACCAAGAACAAAATATGGCTTTCTGACCAATGTATTGACCAAACGGCCCCCCATTCCTTGGAATTCGTTTTAGAAATAAAATAAAAATATCTAAGTCCGTTTTTTAAAACATTTCCGTTTCAGCGTAGGCAACAATTTCTCTCAAAATAAAGTGACGTTTTCTAACATTATGTTGTCCGAGCACCGTCCTTTGTCTTGTCTGTCCAGCCGTGTGTTTGATTTTTATTTTGCAATGTGTCGTTTTGTTTTTGAACATTTGTGTTTGTATTCAGGGAAAGTCTTGTTTTGGGCCTTATTGGCCTTTTGGACTTATATCCTCCATATTGCAATTTCTGTAAATGTATAGATATGTTTAATGAGTATGTGAGGTATTGTATATAAGAAAATAAGTGATTATTATTTATTTATTTTTAGTATGATTGCCTAGAACCCTAGATAGACTGTGGGTACATAAAAAGATTCCCAGTTTAGTTTCATAATTCCTTTTCATTTCGGCTTGCAGGTGCCAAGCAGTTTTACGTGGTATCACCTCCCCGATTTAGATCGAGTAATTGTTCGAAACGTAAAAGCAGGAAACACCTCGTCCGCAATAATTCCGACGCTTCTGTAGTGACTGTTCAATTAACTTTGAACTGATTGTTACTACATTTCTATTCAATATCCCGTTTTCAGAAGAAGACAAACCATTGGCATATCAGCCCCCATACTATACATAATACAAATTGGTGTCCCGCACATTGCTGAGATTACTGACTTCAAAATTTGTTTTTTTGGATATCGGGGGACTTGCGGTACAGTTTTAAATGTATTATAAAAAATATTCTGTTGCGAATATTATTGGCTTTTGAAAACGCGGTTAATTGAATAAAATGGAGTTAAGATTTTTTGCTTCAACATAAAGTTGTGTAGGTTAAAGCTTGCCAAACAACTTTTTTTATTGACTTTTGTGTTGGTACTTTCGTCCCTTTTCAAATACATGCTGAACAACAGGTCAAAGATAATTGAACACCCCACTTTAGAAGCTCAGGATTTTTTTTTATTTGTTGAAGAAAGGACAGGTATGTGGGGATTTACGACGACAATCGTAGGTCGGAGGTTAATAACACCTAAATATTTTTCCAACTGCGTGGGGATATAATAATGGCCCGCACTCCCAGATAAAAGGAATGCGAATGAGTTTTCTCCTCCACCTACCGGGCCGATTGTTTGGAAATATCGTTAGCTCCATTATTTGCTGAAGCCTCTTGTGTCCATAGGTCACTGAATGTTGGGAAAAGAATGTGACGTGACATTTTATTAATTTTCGCATAAACAAATTACGTACGCGAACAAGATGGTTCTTGCATTTTAGTTTTTTTTATTTTAATTTCACATTGGATTTTAACCTTCTTCCCCTTGATTTTGTGCCCATCGTCTAGGAATTTTCTAAAAAATACAAAACACTTATCTTAATATGAGTATGATTCATGCGTAATACGTCAATAATTTTATTTAAAATATCAAATATTTTTACGCTTTGCATATTTGAACCAGGACATTAACTTAGCTCTGCGTCCATCCCATTATCCTTAAATTGTTGCCTTTTTATTGAATCTACATTTCTTTATATTTATAGTACACTAAAGTGCAAAATCGTACCTAGGTACGATTTATTATGTGCAATTGACAAATGGTCCTTTAATTGTATCTAACTTGCCAATATTTATAGAATATTTAAAGATTTAAATCTTTACTTTAAATAAAATAAAAGGCGGGCCAAATAATGTATTACTAAATATCTGTAAAGAGTAAGACTAAGGAGCAAATAGAAAATATAGGTCAAATGAATTTGTATTTCGTTTTGAATCAACACAAACACCGTACGTGTGATTAGAAGCCTGGAGTCCCCGAGTAGCACACAATAAGACTTATTAATGGCGAGGGTCTTGTTGTTTGTACATATTTCAAGCAGTTCTATGCTGTAGTGTCAAATCCATTCAATTATCAGATTTTGTGTTTGTATATTTTACTGGTTTTCTTTTTTTCTGCATTTTCTTTTCTCTTTTTTCTTTCAACAATCAACGTCTAGTAATAATCGAACTTTTCAGTTTTTGCTTTTTTCATTCAGCGTCTTTATCCGTCTTACACTCCTTAAGTTTGACGCTCGTGTCAATTGAATCTTTGGCAATAGTTTTTTACCTGTGTATCTTTTTTTCAGTGAAAAACCTCTGAAGTTGCAGAGTGAACTTACAGGGGCCTATTCAATTTTTGCCTATCTTGTTCTCCCTAACTATTTTGTTGTGCATTTGGGTTGAGAGGGACATAGTTTTTCTTTTCTCTCGTTTTTCATGCTTAAAGTTGTGTCTGTAGTATTTTTGGAACCTTCAAACATTTCTGCAGCTCCTCTGAACTTTATGTTGATGACATTTACCAGTCTCAAAGTTTGGTGTTGATCTTCGTCAGAATTCTCAGGATTTTTTCTGCAACTCCACCCACCATCTTTGGAGGTGCCAAATTTGGGCAGACTTACACCAGACTTAAAGCTTACTCCATTGTCATTGTTACTACCACTGCATTGATGAACCTGACTGGTAGTCACGCCAGTAGAAACATAGTTTTTTTTGTGAGTCCATCCATCTTCAATCCTTATTTATTTGTTCTCCCACCCCATATTTTACAGATGATGTTCTGTTTGTCCACCTTTTGGAAGATTTCTCCCTTTTTATCCACACTATTTTGTACGTCATCTTGGCGGCAACAGTATCGGACATCTTGGATGTCATCATAGTCATAAACGATCCCCATGCCCATGGTACTAGTTGATCACTTTCATCTTACTATGTCCAGCCCCATGACATGTCTTTATATATGGAACATTTGTACATCATTTTGAACTTTTAATGGTATTTCCCATTCCGACTCATTTGTACTTAGTACATTTCTGTGACTTATGCCTCCATAAAGCTTACAAGCCAAGTACCCTTATGGTGTTTGCGACAAAGCGGTAAAATGAAAAACCCTGCTATAGCATGCGACGATTGTGATGTGTGGTCTCACTAAGATCTGTGTTCCCATCATCCCCCTGATCTTAATTACTTGTCTTTGATCCTGAATGCAAATGGCAGTGCCCTGCCTGTGGTGTCCCCCGTTTTACATCAAGCTTTTTTGAATCTACCTTTGTCAATTCTGATTCATCATTATCCAATGTGACGTGGATTCAAATGATAGTAGCGCTGCAAGCCCATTGGCCTACCTCATCTTGTTCCTCCCACGAAAATGCAGATGTTCAAACTCATAAAGTGTCCCTCCACCAACAACTTAGTGTGTTCTTTTCATCAACTGTCGTGAGTATTGACAGAAGAAGTTAACTTGCCACCTTCTACTACAGCTAAACCAGTATTGTCATTCTCAGTGAAACCTGGCTGAAGCCCAAAGATTTCCAACCATGAAATATAGGTTTCCGGTCAATTTATTAGTAATTTCATTCGAATTAACTTTTGGGTTATTCGATTTCGCGGCGCATTTGAATGCACTCTAAATTTAATTCAAATTGCATATAACTCATCAATTTCGCAATAATTTAAGCAATTACATAAATAGTAGCATTCAATCCGCCTCATAGTCGTCCAATTTCCCGACCTGGTCATCAATTTCATGAAACGTTTTATGGAATTAGAAGAACAGGTATTCAAAAGGAACGTAAAGGGTTCAGGTGGATCTTGTGCAAATGAATTCGTTTTCGTCTCGTTCAAATGTACAACGCTGCAATCTTTAAAAACGGCAATTTTGGGTCGTGAATGAGATTTTAATAGGACCTATATATGCTAGCAAATAGGTATGAATTTGAATTTCTGGAAGGAACTCCAGATAATGTAAAAATGGTGTGTGACCCATATATTGAAAAAACCCAAAAAGATTAAAGACCCGGGGGGTCTTGGATTTGGTCGGGTACCCCGTGCTCGTTCAAAAAAAAAGAAAAAAGAGGGACTAGTGGAAGAAATGCGGGACTACCGCTAGGGGTATCAATATTCACAAATAATCAAGTTCTCGTCGCTAGGGGTATCAATTCAGGTAAGATTGTGACTGGTCTCTCAATTGAAAAAAATGGGAGAGAAATTAACTTTAACATGTCAGTAATAACCCTGCAGTGTGTAATTTCTCAACAGTTGTACAAGTGTATTTTTCTCATCTATTGATTCATTTAAAAGGTATTTTTTTATTCACGTATGAAAGCTGGTCCCGCTAGGGGTATAAATTTTACCGCAAAGTGATCCCCGTTGGGGTATATTTTCACTCGTAAAAATCGGGTATATTTTAACTGTAATGGTCCCGTTAGGGGTATTTTTCACTGAAAAATTGGTTTCCCGTTAGGCGGTCACTTTCAGGAACCCCTGGAACGAGCATGGGTACCCAAACAAAAACCCTTGAGAACCCCCCCCACCCCGATTAAAGATAAGACATTAAGCTGACAATGTAGTACACAGTATACCTCACATCACTGTAAAAACTGTTTTAAAAAATGTGGTGTTGGTGTACGCGCGAGTGTGGTGTGTGTTTAGGCTTTGAAATTTTAAAATTTAATTTTTTATTATTTCAATCATTTCAAGAAAGTATTTTATTCCTAAACATAGTTTTTACTGCCGTAATGGTTATGTAGGCCTATGGTATGTATACAAACTGTTTTCGGCAGGACTATCGACAAGGGAGAATTCCTTGGAATAGATTTATATATTAATAATATATATATATATATATTATATATATAATATATATATATATATATTATATATATATATATATTTCAGTCCCAAAATATATACAATGCGAGAGTATGTGAACATGGAGGGTCGATTGGCCTTATGTTTTAAATCGCAGAACATTTTGATAATCATAGAAAAAAGAAACCAAAATAACAAAATATTTTGTTGTTATATAAAAACAAAGTTAAACCAAACAAGAAAGTGGGTAAATATCTAAAGAGGTAGAAAGGGAAAAAAGAAAGAGAGAAAAAAAACGACATTAGGGATAAAACGGATAAATCGTGAAGAAGCGAACGATGAATTAAAAAGAAGAAAAACCAATTAAATGACTTCAGTTACTTTACGGTTACCGGTTTCGTTAATTCCGAAAATAATATTCTACAGTATAGAAATATTTCAGATTATGACACTTACATGGTTTGAAAGACTGTTCATTGTATCAAATAGAATGACCAACCATGTGTAAATTGAAATGACATTAAACGAAATGAACAAAAAGTAGACTTACAGTTGCTATGTGACGAAATAACATGGTGGATTGTATGTCATTGTATCCAAATGTCCTTGCGTTTATTAGACATTGTTTGGAGTAAAAAACTAATTTGAATGAACCAAAAAAACTAATTTGATTGAACCAAAACGAATTTAAATTGCACAGAAATGAAATTGAATGGCTGAAAATGAAAATGTCTTTGTATTTTGTAGAAATGATCGTGTATGGCCCTATGCAATCAAATTAACACAGAAATTGAACATACCGTACATATTTGAATGAAATAAGTACGATTTGACCGGGGAAGAAAACTATATGTCCCCCCGAGTTAGATTATGAAATCTTTAGAAGAGACAGTCCTGAGCTGCGACGGGGTAGTCATGGGAATAGGACCCGGCCGAGATGGAAAACTTTCTTCTTTCCGCGTAGATTGTGAAGCAATATTTGTCAAGACTGGACTTGAAGTTTAACAACAAAGCACTTAAGAGAACATCGTATATCGTGCCTGTCCCGGTCCCACAAACGAGATGTTAATTCTATAGATCGCTTGTGTAGCACCATTGGTGATGTTGCAAAGAAGAACAAAAAAAGCCAATCATTTGGATAGGTGGTGACTTCAATCTACCTGACATAGACTGGAGCACTCATTCAATTGTCAGTTACCAGTATCCACTTGCCATTAACAACAATAGCTCACCACAATGGAAGAGACGGGCCTAGACCAGCTTGTCACCGTTTCCCACAAGGCTAGACAATACACTGGACCTCTTCTTCACAACCGTTCCTTCATGCATCAACAAGTGCCAACCAATAAC